>SNQN01001188.1:0-19692 GCA_008642245.1 Bassia scoparia | reverse complement strand
TCTTCTGATGATAATAATCTTGTGTGTTGGGTAATATATATCATGGCAACAACATCATGCTTATACCAAATTCCTATATTTATTTTCTATTTATTATAATTTCCAATACAAACATTCTTTTTGATTTATTGATATAATTAGTACTTTGTTTTTTATTTTATTATTCATTAGTATTTCAACTTGGTTCTTGGTTACTCGTCTGTTTGATTATTAAAATACTTCTAGGATTGTAAGTTGTAACGCCTTTATCATGAGATGTTTTTGATTTTATGCTCATGCATAAATGTGAAAGCTTAAGAAATCAACAAAACTAGTTAAACTACCATATCATAATTGTGGTCAATCAAAAACTCGATTAATTCATCTCGCCAAAGAGGAGTTCGTTTTGATTAATGATAATCTGGTTTGATTGTGAGAAATCATACGTAGTATTTCTAATATGTCAAGTCTTCTTCATTCAAATCGTATGATTTAGGTCTCAACACAAGTGTTTGTTCAAATTGAATCTAAAAACACTCAACCCAACCCTGGAGATATGTATGTGACTCGATGATCTTGTATAATATGTTGAGAAGTGTATAACTCACATGTGTCCACATTGATAGAGGATAATTATACTTGTTATAAGTTTGATGAATTACTTTTTATATTACCAATTATCAATGGTTTATAATGAAATCACATTAAATTTGTGTATAACCAGACTTCAGCTCTCACTATATATCTAGGCCAACGAAATTTATATTACGGTCTTACGGAGCAATAGGTCTATTATGGTCCCGGGACCATTGTGGTTCCGAACAATGTTCATTTCCGAAAATAGAAATGTTCATTTCGAAAATACAAGTGTTCATTTTCAGATATGAACATTTACATTTGAAAATGACACATTTTACATGTTGAGATGACATTTCTAGTTTCGAAAATGAAACATTTGCCCGGGACCCTGGACCATGATTAGACCATGATCCCGGACATAATAGAATGCACTTACCGAGTATAATCATCCAATAAAAGCGTGTTTTTTTAAAATAAAAATAAAATAAATTAGGACTACTTACTACGAAGCAATCGATAATGTATAACCTTTTGGAATCAATAATACTTAGTAATAGATAGAGTACAGTATAATGACATACGTATAGTCTAGTAATATACTTGCTCCATCTATTTTACTTACATAATTTTTCTTTTTATGGTAATATATCCTTATAAATATAACACAAAAATGCAAAACCCTACTTGCATATAAATTACTTCAACCTTTCGCAAATTTTCTCTTTTTGGTTATTACTGTATAAAATATTCAATTATTGAATCCACCCTTTTATTTATTTCTCTTCCTTAATTCATGTGCAACACAACTATTTGCAAAACCAAGAGAGTAGTATAAAGTTAAAGGTAGCAGCACAATAAGATGCAATGGTAGCACCATCATTTGTTGATGGCATTTTTCCAGGCCCACAGTGCCTTACACGAGCATTGGCCAGCGCGCTCCATTTTTGCATTATTCTTTAATATCTGTCTATCTATCTCTGCAGTTTCCAGAGACAATCATCCAAGAGCTCTACTACCTTTGTATGTGTGTAATATTCAATTATTCACTGCTTCTTCGGATGGATTAAAGAGGTAACCACCTAATGTAACAATACGAATAATAAGTATCAACTATCGAGTTTCCATAAGATCGATTTGATTTTGGGTTAATTTGTGATATAAAATACTATTCATTATAAAGAACTGATCAAACTAAAAAATTAAGGTAAAATTGAACAATTAAACTCGAAAAATACGTCCAAAACAATATGAGGTTCAAATCGATTTCTTCCGATATAGGAAAAGTCCTTTATTCACATTGACATGCAATTCAATGCAAATAGTATAGGAAGAGTGAGTAAGAGTTAATCAATAATACAAAACATGCACCAATGTAATATTCATACAATAAAGTGACGAGTAAATACTATAAATAATGAGTAATGAAGAAGAATAATATGAAAATCAAAGAAAGGTGTAAAAAATAAATAATAATGGATATGTATTGTAGGCAAGCATCATTCAGATGAAATGGAATTATGGTAGTATTATGTAGTAGGAGAGGAGTAGTAATTAATAGAGTATATGAACGTGTTGCAAATGCATTATTATTATTAATTCTCTCTAATCAAAAGTTGATTAATTATTAATATATTTCATCAATCATGCAATGCAATCATTTATTTTGATGATTCATTTGATTGGCCCAAAATGATCCCTAAGTCCACATCCCACTGCTTGCCTGGGTCTAAGTTACGTGATCATTTTATTTCCCTTTTTTGGTGCTTCCTCAACCTTATTATCACACCCAGTATCCTTCCTCTCTTACTATTCTATTTATAGCCAACCCTTAATAAACTAACCTTACGGTTTTTATAATTAAGCACGTTTCATTTTATGACTTCATACCATTCAACTTGGACACTAATCTATATACTCTATATCTATATAATCCTACTAAAGCAATCCACACTAAGTAAATTTTCCCTCATAACTCTATCAATTTCCCTCAAGGCTTTGCATTTATTTTATTTATTTTTTATTTATTTTAATTATTTTCAAAAATAAAGTCAATCTAACAAATCCCATAGCTCCAATTTCCATGAATTTTTTAAAACTTTATAATCTGTACTTTGTATGTATTTTTGATAAGACATCATTTTTTACTCATTGTTTATTTACGAAGTATTATAATCCATAACACACATAATATAGAAAAAATTATAGATTTTCTTAGAAAAAACTAATGTAAATAATCTAGGTTTCATTAGTTTATTTTTTTAACTTCATCCCATGTCTTCACTTCTAACTTTTTCATTCACAATTATTTTTTTAAATAAAAAAAATAAAAAATTAATGTGCTTTATTTATTTAATCAATTTTCCAAAAAATACAAAAAAAAATGACAAGGACATGTTTATTAGTCTTTTATTTTATTTATTTTATTATACAATATTAGGAGGAATTAAAATTTATTCAAGTTACAATTTTATTTTTTACTTCTTTGGAACAGTTTACCATGATACACGACAATTACAAATAAGTTCTACAGAAAATCTCATACTTCATACTATGCGTTTTTACAATTCTAACAATCTAACACACGAGCATCGCACGGGTATTATCTAGTACTTATACTAAAGCGAACCCCATCTCCTCATTTTTTTCCCTCCAAATCCTGCCGCCGTAATTAATAATTGTATAAAAAATAAACAAATATATATTAAATAAATGTTTTGACAATTAACTACTACTCCATCCTAAAACAACAAGTAATTATCTTATAATTTTCCTCCCAAATTGCATTGAAAATGGCCTTTTATACATTTATTTTCATCAACTATTGTGAACAAATACATCATTGTTTATCATCATTTTTAATGATTAAAGGCAAAAGATACTTATGAAAAAAAAATATTTTGTGACACTGGTTGCTAAAAGATTTAATTAATTTCTTTAATATACTCTTTCATATCTCTTATCATCATACATAAAAATATTCATTTCCATATTTTACAATTTCTCCCCTAAAAAAGTCTTCATCACGAAATAAGTTTTACAAATAAATTATTAATAAAATTGTGCATCGCACAGGAATTAATCTAGATCGAGCTAGATGCGATGATGTATAAAAAAAATCCTTTTCTGATCCACATTTGAATTTATACTCAATTATGTGTCTTACCCAAAACCAATTGGGGCTTTGCCTCTTAAGCACATCAAATTGGTTCAGTACACACATCACATAAAAACCATGAAAACAATTACATAAGAGGATCATTTGAATGTAGATTTGAATTCTTTTCATATTTTTCTTTATATGCATCTCGAAGTAATTGAATTAAATTCCATGGTCACAATAATGTCTTTATAATTACTCGTGTGACATATTAAATTCATTTGTTTTGTGTTGATGTCTACACTCTAGGTTATTATTCTTTAGATATCACATACTACTACTGTTATGTTGTACTGCATATGAGTATGTCGCTATTAGATCCTAGATGAACTATAATGTTAGTTAATGTTAATAATTCATAAATCGAGTCATATACATAAATTAACTAGGGTGGTCCGGAGAGTAATATTTATGGATAACGTTGAAATTACTTGAGTGTATGACACATCATATGAGAAGCAAATATACAATTACATGAAAAATAAATCATTCGAATTGAAGAAGAATATTACATGTTGTTAGCAAACAAAACAAACAAAGTAGTACTTGGTATCTTAAAGTCAAAGAAAGTACACACATACATATCTGTTCAACCTCCTCTTTCCCCAACACTGATTCATTCCTAGCATAAGTGTCGAACTAATTAACATGAAAGAGAAAATTAAAATAAAAATGATACAATACAAATAATTTCCATCTAATAATAATCTTTTATTATTGTTAATAAACTATCTTCAAATAGAGGTTAGTCATCACCATTCATCTTCTCTCTCTTTCTCTCTCTCTCTCCTCCATTATAACCTCCAAATCACAACTCGCAAACTTCCAAAGTAAGAGAATTATAGAGAAGCGAGATTTTCCAGCAGCTACCCTATCCTTGTTTCTACTCCTCTCTTTTCTCTCTCTCCTCTTCATCGTCTCTTTCTCTCTCCTAAATTTCACAAGCAAGCAAACATAATAAGATCAATCAAAATTATTATTTTCCTGAATTAAATGGGCAGTAGTAGTGTACGACATCCAGTTTATTTTGTGCATTTAATATCATCGTCATCGTCATCGTCTTCGTCGTCGCGGTGGTGGTGTTAGCTGATGGAAAAAGAAGCCATTAGCAAAAGCAGCAGCATAATCAACAGTAGAAGAAGAATCAAGTAGTTAGTAGTAGAGATCTACCAACAAAAAAGCAGTTTTTGGTACTATTATTATTATTATTATACACAGGATAATTTATATCACTACTACTGCTTATTATAAGAGTAGTAGTTTTTTCAAGAATATGACTATGGTTCCTGCGCCTAAATGCTCTAAACCAATCTTGTTTTTTACCGTGGTTGCGGTGGTGGGCCGGTGGGGTGGAGCTGCTGGGGTGCTTTTGATGTGATGTCTCCCTTGGAGACGGATGCAGTGGTGGTGGTGGAGGTAGCTGGGTACAAACAACAACATCAATGGTAAACGCTGACAACATTTAGTATATAATAACTCGTGTTGCTAGTCCTGTTAATAATAACGGTGCTCATGTCAACAAGTGTCGATGATAATATAACCGGTAGCTGTGTGTAGGATCTGATTTAGGGTTGGTCGTCATCCTAATCTTAATAATACTACTGATTATTCCTACCATAATATTGTGTATGGGCGAGGAAGAGCAGTCCAGAACTTCTAAACACTGTGTTAATGATGATGGTGGTGATCAGCAACAGCTGCTGCTCATCCGCTCCCACCTCTTCTACATCTATCAAGAGGCGGGATGATTGTACCTCTACACCCCACCCTCTTACCATCAAGATCACCACCACCATCCATGAGCTAACCAGCAGCAGCTGGTTGCAATTAGGTCTAGGGGGACCCACCAAAGAGCACCCCTCCCGAGCAGCATGCGCACCACCAACACCAACAACAACATCCTTATCGAGCTCAGATGGAGGAGCTCGAGCGGGCTAATGCTCGAGCTCAACCTAGGTGGTGGTGGTGGTAGTGGAGGAGGTGGAGGCGGTCGTATCGGAATGATCCCTCAACAACATCAATGTGATGATGCGGAGTAGACGGCAGGATCCAACATCGGCCACTCGATTACATGAGTACTAGTTTTTTCGGCTAGGAAGTGGCGGCGGCGGTAGTAACACTGGTGGATCATCACTAGGTGGATTGGGTATGCCCACGACTTTTGTAACCCCTCATATCCCATCATTCCCCTAATGCCCTCGCAACAATTCCAACCATACTTCATCACCCTCATCATCAGCTACTATCACTGAACGATCACCATCAACTCCAGCAGCACAGCAGCAGACACATGGGGTGGGATATGCTAATCAAAGAACAACTTTGTCGTCGTCGCCTTCTCCTCATCTCCATACCGTGTCAGGGCGTGCGCGTTTCATTCTTGACCCGCCCGTTTACGACTCCCGGGTCATCCGTTGATGCCGCGGATTCCGAATTCAGGATTATCCACCCTCCTCCTAGAAGACCTCATTCTGGGATTTGGTTCTCCCTTCAAGCTTCTATACATCAGTAAGCTCTTCTTTTTTTCTTTTTTCATTTTTCATATTTCAATAAAAATATATAAGGTGCAAAAAAAATAATAAAAGCTAGTTCCTTTCATTGTGTAAGCTATTTATATATTATTACTCCATACTTATATGTTCATTTTGGTTCAACGCAGATTAAAAGAACTAAGTTTGCCTCAAGTACCCAAGAGTTTCCTTCGAATTAAGTAATTTCCTTTTTTTTTTTTTGTTAAGCTTAATATTTATATGAGTATAAATGGTAGTGTTACAAATTAATCGCAAAAATAAATTATAGAAAATCTCTAATGTGTTGATCGTCATGTAATAGGATGGGAGGATGACGGTGTGATAGTGATGAAATATGTGGCTAACAAGCTTGGATTGGATAGCGAATCAGAGGGTATTATTTTGTTCGATTTAATCATGCTTTGTTTGATTGAATCGGTTTAATTATAAGTGCTAGCTAAGCTAAGAAATGCAACATGTTTCTGAAAAACTGGAGTAGAGTGTTTCAATGAGGTCAATCAATACCTAATCATTAAGTTCCATTTTCATCAAAGTACAACTTATAATCAGTTACTCATTTTTCATGCAAATTAAAATCAAAGTCATCATTCTGGGTGGTGGGTGTGCATGATGTATTTAAGAGGCATAAAATCAAATAATCAATCAAGTAACAAACGACAATCGATATCCTAATCCATTTAGTACTCCGCTATATTTAACTTGAACATTCGCGGTTTAATTTAATCATGCTAATAAAATTCATTCGAGTCTAGATTGGTCCAAACTACAATGCATTCATCCTTATAAAAAAATTACAATTAAAAAATAAAAAAGTATTTTTTTTTTTTTTGGTTTTTTAAAACACAAGATGAGGATGAGAATTAATCTTAGACCAGGATCTCGTGAAATGAGGAGAGGCTAACAAACTAATATAGCTATATCCCTTAATCTAGAAATATTGAGTGATAGTGCACAGATTATTAGTTTAGGTGGAGGTTAGATTTCTAGGTTGCAATGGCTTTTTGTATTTATTTAGGCAAGTAGGGCAAAGTTAAGCTACGCAAATATAGTGTTGTCTAATCTAGCAATGCGCTCCTCGAGTTTGTATTGCTCTAAGTTTCCATCTTAAGCTACTATAATAAATATATATCTAAACTATCGTGTTAATTTACCTTATTTAACGATTAACTAATAATTAAGTAATCACGACGTTCTAACGTTGTAAGATTAGTGGAATATTGGAGGGAATTAAATTTATAAATGTAAGTTGAAAACTACCTACCACCACCTATGTCCCTAACACAAACAAATTTGGTTCATTTTAATTGGAGATTAATTCATATAAAACTCTTGAAGGAGTGTATATGTTCACTATAATATATAAACTTCATGTATTCCTTCACCTTACACTCAATTTTTTTATAAAGAAAGCAACATTTAGAATTCTCAGTGTTATGAATATAGTTCTTTACTTTTATAAGATTGCCATTTAGTCACCTTTCAAGTCCATATAATAGGCATTAGTTGGGGAAGTTTAGATTTTTCGTATTGACTATACTTTTCATTTATATAGATTGTATAATATTCATCTATCAAATGAAAATAAATAAAGCTTGTAGTGGGAGTGAGTCTGATAATTCCTATACATTATAAAGATTCTAATAATAGATTTGAATAATGATAGACATGAAATAATCACCCTGTATTACAAATGAGTCTTAGGTGAGTATATAAAAATAGAATTTTAAAAGAGGTTTATAATCTGTGACATGATATGTGATGTAGATTATATTTCTTACTGTGCGTCATAATGTTATAGGACTATCTTGTATAGTTATATGTAAACTACATTCGTTACACTTGTAAAGACTTTACTGATTGCGATACATTACTCATCAAACCATCTATAACAAACCTAATTGTATGACACTCTTAACACACTTTACCGTAGATCCTATTGTCTTCATCAACAATTTTTTCCGACAACAATTACGTGTTAGATGCATTCTATATCCAATACATAAGCTTTAAAATAAACTTAAATATCGGCCCTGATTGGATTAAAGGCCAAATGAAGCGTACAACAAGAAGGTGAGAAAAATCTGACCAAATTTAGGTGAATGTTGTAGGTTAATCTATTAGAAGAGAACCCACTTATGCATTTTTTTTCACACAATAATTCAAACTAAAAAAGAGTAAAACAACAACATCATTTTGTGGTATAGTACTTCTTAATTACATGTATGATTTTATGTTTAAAAGGCCTACCACTTAAATAATCATGAAGCTCCCAGGACCATAATGACCTTCATCCCAAATTATTGACATGCATATAAGAAAAGTATCATATTTGTTGCTATTAGAATCTAATTATCATTTGTAGTTTCTTCTATTTTGTTTATATTTAACAACAACCCTCTCATTCTTATTTTGAGTCTTACAAAATCCCTTCTAAAACTATACATCATGTTAAAAGATAGAAACTAATTATCTGTATACATAATTTGCTAGTATGCAATAATTATTCCCTTACAACACATTCCATTCTATTTATTATTGCTAAGTATCACATACAATACTTACTTGTATGTATGTGTGTACCAATGATTGAAAGTCAATTCCCTTACAAATCTTTCTTTAAGAATATTTTTTGAAAGCGACCTTTGAAGAATTCAAAAGCAACTTTTTTCAGTGCAGTTTACGATGATTAAGAGTTTCGATACGATCTTCCTACGTTTACATGTTTATACTTCATCACCAAACTTTTTTATTTTATTTTTTTATTATACAAGATACCGATACTACATTTACACCAACTATAGCTAGTCACATATAATACTACCTATTATTATTAGCCATGAAGAGCCATCAAGTGCACGAACAACTGTTGCTTCCATCATAATAATGCATGGTAGGCAACTCACATTAAGAACCACTACCATATCTGCTAACTTGTTTAATTAGTTGGCTAGTATATATATTCGTCGTCCAGGCCATATGAATAATGCAATGGACCTAATCTATTACATTGCCTCCACAAGAAAAGGAATAGATAATGAAGTAAAAAATCGAGGTCAAATGATCAGAAGTAACGTTTAAAATATAATACAAAGTGTTATTCATTACTATATTATCACGAATCAAACAAACTAATCAATACAGCGTATTAGACAATCTAAATGTTGAAGATCAGAGCATAAAAAAACACTTTAAAACAAGGTCTTAGACGCAAACCATCAGGACGTCTGAAACCTGTCCACATTTGGCATAGATATAAATAGTTGATCATGTAAATCATCCTTACCAAAAGAGATTTAAAATTGTATTTCGATATTGAAGGAAGGAATTATAAACTAATTATATGTTTATTGCTTATAATCTTATGAAATATAGAATACATTAAAGACAACTGCCAACAAACTACGCAGAAGATGACGCAGATTTTCGTATGAACGTATAAATTCATTTAGGTACAAATTGAGTAGATTCTATTCGTGATGTCATGTTAATGTCAGAGAAATGGAAGCTAAAATCAACCAATTAGTTAGGCAGCCATAAACGTGGCCTCCTGCTCCTCGTTGTATGAGATCGATCAAGAGAGAGAATATACATACATCATACATGTGCTTCCCACCCTCCATGCAAATGCCTTCTTTCTGTCTACTATTAGCTGTTATGTTCATTCATACGAACTATCATTTAATAAACTACACTACGTATATTTTTTTTTTTTTTAAAAAAAAAATACAAAAGCTAACCACATCTGTCTCTACATAGATAAAGTAGCTAAAAATAAAAATATTAAATAAAATAGACGTACATGAAACCATCGCATGTTAATGTGATGTTAAGCTGTTAACATCGTACAATATATGCATGCATTCCAAAATTTAAACTATTTTCAAAAACATATTGAATGTTATCTTTCGTTTAGTGGCGCTCGTTAGCAATTCAAGATCTATAGTACTTTGTACAAAAAAGTGATCATGCATGCATATATATATATATATATATATATATATATATATATATATATATATATATATATATATATATATATATATATATATATATATATATATTACAATAAAAGTGATCATCGATAACCTTATCCACCGGTCCAGTCTGGTCTGCCTGCAAAATTAAGGATTTGGACAACTCCAATATTTCATTTAAACTACTCCGTAGTTACAAATCCAACTCCGCCTGCACTATTATAACGGGTTTGGACATGACATTTTATATACAAGTCGAGATCTGCMGGTTCATCGTTTGATCACCTCTTATACAATATGATCGATTAAGATTAAAAAGAAACTAGTAGAATAACTCTATAAGTATGTTGTATGTAGTTGTAGGAATAAGCTTTTTCAAAACAGAAAAAGGCGGTTAGGACTAAGTACGTACTTAGGAATTGAGTAGTTTAATTAATTAATAGGATGGCAGAGACGTGATTATTTTCTAAGCAAAAAACAGAGGGTGAGATGGATGACCTAAACACTGCTGTTTAATTGGTTTGGTTCCACTCTTTGTCTAATTTTGTTTTCTTTATTTTTTTGGCTTCTGAAAAGCTGATCACTTCCTTTTCCAGCCCATCATCTCTCTTTTACTTGTTTTTTTTTATTTTTTTTTTGTAGTAGTTTTTGAATGCAATGTAATGTAATCCAGAATTGAAGACCACCATCATCAAATTTTTACTATTTTGCAGGCTCATTTATTCTTACTTTTTTGGAGATGTCAATCAACCAATCTTCTCACTAAGATTTCTCCATAACTCAAAACATTTTAACTACTCATCAGATCACTCTTTTCTTCCTGATGGGAAACTAGTCACTCTTTTAGGTACTTTCGTTGGTTCATGTCATTCCTTTTATTAGATAGAGTTGCAAATTGATAGTGTAGATTGGACTCGATCTCAAATCTTTTGTATCAGAGTATCGAATCGGATCACCTTAATTTTTAAGAAGTTAACAAACTAAATTGGTCGACTATCATAATTAATTTAACATAATTTGGAACTTGGAAGACCTATGTATTCAGTATATATATATATTATTGTATATATTGTACTCGAAATTTAAGGTTGTTACACCTGAGGAGTAACATAAACATATAGTGACTAATGTGCATTGTTGGGAGAACTAGCAAACTTATATATAAGTACTTATAATGTCTCCAAAAATAGTAGTTTGCTATATTTATAGAAGGGTGCAATAAACATTAACAAAGTTAGAAACACATATGAATATTCTACAATGGAAAAAAAGGGACACTGCACCTTTTATTATTTTCAAAGCCTTGCATCTTGGTTTCACTTCTCAATCCTTTAGCCAATGGGCAATTATGTGATTTTTTTAATTTGGATGTGAACAAATTTTCACATTAGACTACATGGAAAATTAGCAAATGCAAGTATCCTATGTATATGTACTTATATCATGTCTCTAGGGGTTGTCAAAATGAAATACGAGTATCCTTTTAACGCAATAAAATGGACATTATTATTATTTACATTCTCTCCATAATGAGATTCATTCCCTAAGAGAAACCTGATTTATGAACATTAATTGTTTAGAGTACTAATTACTTAAAAGGATGCTCAGAAACAATAACACGTTACAAAATACATGCGTCCTAGACATGAATTAATTTGAAAAGAAATTCTGAATACATTATAATATGTGTGTGTTTTGACATTGACATTGGAAGAAGCTATATATACTATATATGCATCAATGCATGTAAAGATGAATTTTTGAAGAAAACCCTAAACATAGAGAGGAACGAAAGTGATGCGTGATTGCATGTCAACAATTGGACAAAAAGCAAAATAAATAAAGAAATAATATTGAAAAACCATGACAAGTTAAGTAAACTCACGTTCCTTATGAAAACTAGCTAGCTAGGTAAAGGTAATAGTAATAGGTAATAGGTAATAGGTAACAATAACAACTAACCATAATTGTAATTAACTAATTAGTATGATTAAATATTATATTATTGTGAAAATCATTAGGGACAATTATTCCCTTGAAAGAGGTAGCAGCTGGTCAGAATGTATAAATAATTAAAAAGTTAACTAACGTAATTAATTACTTTATACTGTTATCTTATCTTATGAAAATATTATCCAGAACAACAAGTAATTACTATTATTTTATTATTTATTAATTAATAATATACAATACAACATGTATATTAAATTCATGTAACAACGCATGCTCGTGTAATATAGTATGTGCTATTATGTACTGGTTTGATCCATTATATTGCTAACCCTTATACTGAATTGAATGACTTCCTCATCGTCCTTCTTCTTCCACTAACATTCCTCTCACTTTTTTTTAATTACGAAAAATAAATAAATGACAGGAAACATTCCTCCGTTGCGGATATGAAAATAAATTAAATAAATATATGAGAAGTCGAAAAGAAATTGTTTAAAATTAATTCCCCTTGATGTATAGTAAGATCTCTATTCCTTGTTATAATCGTACGTGAATGAAGCCCAGCACGCGTATTTATGATATACAAGTAGCATGCATGAAAGTTGGGAAAGATCTAAAGGTTGAAGTTGAACTGTATTTTCCATTTTTAGTATTAGGAAAATTAAACTGTTTCTAATAATATATTGAAAAATAAAGGGATATTTTTTGTATATGTGAAAAAATAATGACAAACAATTCGTAAACTGGTTGTAAAAAATGATTTATTGTACTCCGTAAACACATTTAATATTACGTTTATACGGTTATAGTAGTAGGAAGTTTTCTCGTAGTTTTTAGATATAAAATAAAAAGTTAGTTTTCGCTCATAAAAAACCAAACTCCCTAGCACACAACTAATATAGATAATCAATCAACTATCAAAAACAAGTCTGTCAATTTTGTAAAAAGAAGTTAATTTGACAAAGTTGAAAAGAACAGTATGAGAAACACATAATAATCAAATTAAAAACGAACTTAATTAGGAGATTTTGCCAATTCCATCAATTCCTTCAGAGATTCGCCAAATATATGATCCCCCATCCTATGAAAGGTGAATTGATTGGTTAATTAAAATTTAACCAATGACTTATTAAACAAATAGAATGAAGAAAAAATAAAAAGTCCAACAACTATTATTATTATTGTTTTAAGGGCGGCGAATAATGTCAATCTCTTTATAAATATGTAAAAATGATTTATATGTTAGAATACGTTAACTATATAGTAGGTTGCATGCAAGCAAACAATATGGTTGTCAATTAATAATTTCAAACCCTAAGTTTGGCCACATAAATATTATAATTTTTACCAAATGAGATTAGAAAAAACTGCAAAAGTTATATAATTTTAATTTGCAATGATAGTAAGCATGTAGTTTAAGTTGAATTTGCAAATATAATTGTATAGTTGACAATGTAAAAATTTTGCTTTAGAATTTTATGATTGAGACAAGTTCAATTTTATTTATAAATGTGTGTTAGGGAAGGAAGAACTTATATGTTAGGGAAACTGTGGACTTGTGATAATAAAAATCACTTAATTGTTACAAATTTTTTCTTATTTCATCCATGATCAAATCAACTTATTCATATCATTTTCAGATAAGCCCAATTTTGATGTTGTGAATAAACTCAAAGGTCAACGCTCAACTCTTGATATTTTCCTATATCATCAATTTGAATCGATATACAAACTTTGTATATTATATGGAGTTATGTTCTATCTTTGGCCCTCAGCTTGATGATTTAGTCAGTAGAATTATTGGTCAAGAATTTCAAGTATGATRATTAAGCCTGTATTTTATGTATTTAAGCCATACCTTTTGTATGAGATCCCTTGTAATAATTAAGAATGGAAGAAGAAATTAAAGTATAACGATACGATACTCATTACTCAATCTTCGTTGGTTTTTTGCTTAATTGGCGGATTTACTAATTAARTATTTTAGCATAAACGGATTATCTGATTTAGATAGATTTGATTAGTTTATCTTATTAGCTAATTCAAAAAAATTCACTGCATAAGTAAGATCAAGGTAGTACGTTCTCGCTCTCAACTCAAACCAATGTAAAATTTAAGAGAAATAAAATCTTAAACCATATAAATTTGACAGAACTGATAATATTTTAGATTTAGGATTATCACCACAAGTCACAACTCACAACAGATCGAAATACCCAATCAATAGATTTTATAGTGATTTTATTTTACTTAGGTAACTTGAATAATCCACCTGAATCCGACAAATCACTTGTTGCTCTCTCTATAATAAAATCATCTGGAATCGGATCGAAAGAGAAACTTTAATCGAGTTATCCACACTCTCACAAGTTGGAAAGTGTTATCGGTACAATGTTTGTGTTATCCTCACAACCCATTATTATTTGTGGTAAAATTATACTTTGTATTGTGAAACAAAAGTTGTGCGCATAACACCGTACCTTTCGGTGTGTGCAAATCAGACATATAGGCTCTATTTCTTTGAACTGAACTGAACTGAAATATTTAAGTTAGGATTAGTATTTTTAAATATTGACTAGTGATATATGTTGAAATTAATATTTAACTATTGATTAATGATAGCTCTTAGAATTAATGTATTAATCTTGGTATTAATATTTTTTTTTAAATTAACTATCTAACTACTGCTAAATGATACTCCGTATATGTTGAGATTATTTCCTTTGCAACTATGAGCTTTCCTCAACATGTTGGGACCACCCATGACTCCAACGGAAACTCAGTCGATTGCCTTTGCAAACTATGAGCTTTCTGGTCCAAGCTATGTCGACACTGCCTGGTTATATGGGACTTCCGGTTGCTCTTCTCTATGATCGAGTATATGGACCAACCAATGTGGTAATCTTCCCTTCTCCTTTTTTAATTTTAAACACTAATAATACATTCTTTGTAGTAGGACATGGGTCATCGTATTCATTTACGATTAATTTGGTCATTAATCTCTCTCCCCACTCTTCCCTTAAATTTTAAAAAATTCCTCCCTGTTCCTGTCTATTATTAAAAGTTAATTTATTGTTGCGCAAATTCTCTACCACTGCATATATTAATGTTTTAATTGAGTTGGATCTTTCGGTAGGGTTTCTTTCTGCTGAAGGAATCTATCGTTACAGGACTCGGAATCACGAGATGCTCATAGTTTGATTGGGAAATGTTATACCGCACTCCCGTAATGTTGGACCGCTCACTCTCGCTTTTGACTACTTTCTCTCAGCATTCATTCTGCCTCGTCCTACTAGGCATATGGCTTGGGTCATCTCTGGCGGTCTAGTTTTTAGTTTTCTTGGAGCATTAATAAATTCTCCTATTCCCATGTCATAAGAGCGCTTTCGCCTCCAGCTCCCAAAGTACTTCTTTGTCATTTAGAGAAAGCATGTTATTTTTAGCTTTTTTTATACTTATTCTCCATCCCCTTACTTCTTGTGCGTTTGATAGTAAATTCATGCAGATTTATGGACACATCTTCCTATATCGGAGTCAAAATGCATCATAAGTATTATTGATTTTATTAGATGCACTTACATCATTATACTTGGAACCATTCGCCTTTTTCCTTTCGGAATCTCGAATCTGTATAAGACGTTTGCTTAATTTTCGGTGCCTATGTTCTCATACTTTAATTTGAACGTTCTCTATTAAATCTTTTTCAAGTGATATCACTCAGGTGAATTTGACAACACGCCATTCAAACAATTCTTGTGTTGATATATAGATAGTCTTTTTCCATTTCTTTTGCCCACGTCATACTATCTCCCATAATGGGCAAGGCCGAAACACATGTATAATTCGGTTACTTTTAAATAAAATATGAACGCCTCTTCTTTTTCATGCTTCCCCCCCCCCGCTTCTATATTGGCATTTTTGCCCTTTTAAGAGACACACTACTTATTTGACCAATATTCTCCTGTTTCCTCTATCTAAGACCGCTCCACTAATCTTAGTCCGCTGCTCGAGGCTCTATTCTGCTAACCTTCCATCTTTATTCTCATCTCGTTGTTTTTAAGTGTCTTTGTTTCCCCTAATTCATTTCCTTTTACAACTCTCTATAAGTGATTATCTCCTCGGTGCTACTCTTATGTCTTTTTTCTAGCGCCTATCCCCCTTTGAGCTTGTGTGTTGATTGCGCCTGCCATTCATTCTGTAACAAAAAAAATAACAAATAATACTCTCTTCGACATGTCATTTCCAGCATGAGGAACTGTTTTCCCTTCATCGTATACCTTGCTCTATTTTTACACCTAAGTTGACAGCATGATTTTCTCCAACCAATGAGGGAGCTGATGGTCGTGTTTTACTACAAAAATAATTTTTCTAATTCCCCTAATCTAAGTATGGTCGACAGAGTTAGGTCGAATCACACTGTTGAAGGACAAATATATAGTCACCCAAATTGAACAAGATTCACTAATCGTCTAAACCAAATCAAAAGTTGTGGGGAGTTTTTTCTTCTTTTAAGTAACTGGTTTGGGGAAAACCAAAACAGAACTAGTGCACGAAAAAGTTCAATTAATTAAAAACCTAGGCAAGGGGAGCTTCACTGTTAACATCGGATCATGATTCGGCCAAGAACAACCCATGGGATAGGAATGAAATTTAGGCAAAGGAGGAAACAAGTTATACTCTCGACAATCCAAATCCAAATTAAATCAATAAAGGTAGGCTATCGCACATTATCATTTAACAGTTCAAAGATAGAAAGTCTTTCACTCAGAACTCACAACTCTTCCGCTTATTAATAAATTGAGTAAACTATAAACTTTGCAATTGGTCCAAAACATGACCAAATCAATCCAAAAACCTATCAATTTGGAATTGCCAAGACAAACTCAAAGTTAATTCCTAAGACTCAAAAGAATCCATGACTTTGCATTAGTTTCACCAAAGGCCTTAGAAAGTATATACTTCAGCCTAATACATATTGAAATAAACAACAGTTCAACAATGACAATTTTCATCGTGATAAACTCAAACTTCGAACTTCAATGGAGAAGAGAAACAAAACCATTCAAAAGATGAACAACCATATAATACCAAGAACTAAGAAAATAGATTTGAGATTACATACCTTTCAAAATGATTGAAATTTGCGGAAAGATAAACCGACGTTGATTTTACAATTTCTATCAAGCTAAGTACATGTAACAAAACCACTTAACTTCTCTGCTAAAAGCTCCAAAAAGGAGCAGGTGAAAACGTGCCTAGAATATCCCCAACAGTTCTACATAAAACCGTCACAAAACAGCAAAGGGAAAAGAAAAGTCCGAGCAAAAAATGACCGGGACTATGTCGGTATGGGAAACCAGCCAGGTACCGCAAGCTATCAGACAATATATTAAGCTAAAAATCTCTAGTAAAAACGAGGTGACGCGACAGCGGTTCCGTGGAACGCAGATTACTCCAATTCTCTTCAATGGAGACCCCGGGCGGGTATGTCGAAAAAATCACACTCCGGGCTATTGAACTTGTTTGTGATATTAACGTTAATGCTCCACGCTGCGTGCGAGGGTATGTGGAATCCCCCCCCCCCCCGGGTGCATGGTAGCAACTTTTTTCTTCAAAACAACACTCTCCAAAAATCCTCTAAGTACCAAGTGGCAAACCGTTCTGGTCCGGAGTATCTGAAAACCCACCCCCGATTTGAGAGCCGGTAACACAAAACATACCCCTTTACCTTCACAACTTAAGCAATAACTCGTCCGCAAGAGTCAGCATTCCCCAAGGCGCAATTAGCACTCATTGTTCTACAAATTAAATAGGAAAACACAATACTTCCAAACCAAACTTACCCAAATCATATGGAAACATTGAGAAGCAAAACAACACCTTGCTTGCTATGCGTAGAGAATTGTTATGAAAAATCGTCCACAAATGGGAGCATGCCGCTGTCTGCTCCAGGCTTCGTAATAACCGATAACACAACAAACACAACACCATCTCGTCTGGTAGCCCTAGTCGCTTCTTACTTACTATTATCTACAGCAAAATAATGCTTTCTAGTCCATATCTCATCCTCCTAGCCTCTGCGGTCCCTTCGTTCCCTTTCCTACTCCTTCTCGAACGCGTCCGTAATACTGCTTCACACCTCCTAAAGGTGATTTGCTCGGTTATACACATTAATCTTTTTCTTACATTGTTCTAGCCAAAACAAAAAATCTGCGCTTAATATCAAAAGAGATGCATGAAGTTCATTGTATTATTTGTATTATATATATATTTTAATTATTATTATCACTGTATTATATATTATTCATTTAATTTTCTTATTATCTATTCATCTTTAGTTAGTATGATTATCATTATATCTATTTATTTATATTTATTATTTATTATTATTTATTAATTATTATATTAATCTAAAAACGCTGAGCAAGCGATACATCATCAACAATTATAAGATCAAACTTAAGATCTACAAGAAGTTAGGGGAGATCCAGATACAGATCTGCTTAGTATGCGATGCTTCTCCCACTCCTGCTTACAATTTAAGCGCGAATCCTGATCCTAGTGAAGATTAGTGAGCAGCTGCACGTGCGCCCAATAGTTCTGATTGTCTTGAGGCCTTGGAAAACGTCTAAATCCGACTCAATATGCAAACAAGCTCCCTCCTTATTCAATTCCCCCAAGGAACTCGAGAAGGAGAAAGGAAGAAAAATCGTAGCCAATACGGTCTACAAACTCTAAATACTTCTCTGCGCGCTTCGCAGTTCGGCCTCCGTCTGACACACAAAACCGTTCTAGGAAACGAAATCAGTGACTAATCCAGGTTTCTGTCAAGCAATGGAGTCATGAGCCGCCCCAGGTCAGGTCACACCACATTCCCAAACCGCTCGTCCCCAAGAATAAAGTAAGACATCTTGCCAAGATTAATATTGATTATTATTTATGTATTATTATTTTATTATTATTCTATTATTATTATTATTATCCAATATCAATATTTCATAACTATATTATCATTAATAATTAATTTAGCAATATTTAAATTAAACTCAATATTAACTGTTTGAATTAATTAGAATTGAAACTGAGAACTGAGTCTCTAGGACCTGATCTAATTAAATTAAGTGTCGGAACTATTGAGTACACTATTAGTAGATTGAGGTCGATGATTATTAGATAATAAGTTCAACAAATCGCTTATCGCGATCATGAGTACGGAGTGCTTTTTTGTGACCTGCACTATGCACGATTATCCCGATCGCCATTGTGATCTGTTTGTAGTAAGAGTATATTGAACTTACAATGTCTATGTCTGTATGTAGTGTATCGGCCGATTGCGATATGATTATAGTTTGGGATGATGGCGCCCGATACCTCTATAAAACCCGAGCATTGTAGCACCTACATGCGTTCCGCCGAATTGCTGGTGTCTTCTATTCGCGTTACGTTGTTTAGGCACTACGATACTATGTCGGTTGCCAAGGCATTAACTTCACTTCACCCCAACTGTGTACTTAGGTTC
>SNQN01001187.1:66987-103560 GCA_008642245.1 Bassia scoparia | reverse complement strand
CCGATGGTCGGCAAACGTCACCGACGGTTGGAGTTCGCCGGCAATACATAATAAACTGAAAATTACTTAAAATAAAATAAAATGTTAAAATAAATAAATTCATTAAAAAAATAAAAATAAAGTTAAACTAATAATATTTGAATTTCAAATTTGAAAATGGATTGAAATTTCAAATGAAAATTCAAATAGGAAGAAAGTGGACCCCTTTGCAAACAACCAATCACAATGCAATGGCATCTTTGTGTAAGTGGGCCAAGGTTACACTTTGTGTAACTGTACCCTTTCTCTAATATGAAGCATATTCTTCATGGGATTTATAGGGAGTCCAAAGTACTAGCCTTGTTTTGGCTCTTTATATTTGACTGCAGCAATATTTGACGGTGTATCTCATAAAATGACTCTTTGATTATACGCCCTTTATACATTTGACTGCAGAACAACAAAATTGTTATAACAGAAGCGATTAAATGCGAAAATAAACAAGAACAATACACAGAATTTACGTGGTTCACCAATAATGGCTACGTCCACAGACAGAGGAGACAGACAGTTTTATTGCTTTGAGAAAGTTCAGAAAACAGAATACAATTTCGGATTTTAAGAGCTAGGGTTACAGAAGGAGACAACACCGAACTATATTAAAGGATGTACACATAAGCTATTTATACAAAAAGGCCACAAATGCAACTACTTCCAAACACCTCACACCCTTTAATAACATGTTTCCAGTCAAAGAATGAAAAGAGCATTCATGCCTGCAGAACAGAACAGGAACAAATAACATCAACAAAAAAAAATACCTTCCAGGAGAACATAACAATACAGCCATGAGACCATAATTGTTCAAAGTCAGAAGTAGTTCTTTTCAAAATGGAACGATACAATTAGAGTTTGTTTGGCGTCAAAGCACAACAACAATAACATCCGTCCTTTTCCTAACCGGTCGAAMTCCCTGTCAAGATCGAACCACTCGGATCGCCTTTCCTCTGTCTTCAGGGACTCCAGCGCTTGCCTCTTCTTTGCGAGCAGCTTTTCATATTCATCTAGCGTCATGAGATTTCGTGTGTTCCGATTTCCAAAGATGTAGAGATGCGCGCGAATGGGATGAAGAGGTTCCGATTTCCATTTTCATAGGCCTCTCTTTATGAGGTTTGGTGTGTACATGCGAAAATGTAGAGATGCAGATGGGATGAAGAGGTTCAAAGATCGATGATGATGATGATGGCTGGGGTGGTAGTGGATATCAGGTCGAAGATCATGATGCTGGTTCTGAAAAATGGATGTCAACCGGCAATCAGAAATAGAGGCAACAAGTTAACAGATGAATAGAGAGGGCCTATGAAAATAGAAACGGAACACTCAGGAGATCAATGGAGCTCCCATAGACCTATGAAATTGGGCCTATAAAATTGGGATAAAACTCTCTAGCATAAAGAGATACAAAAATTCAAAATAGGGTTAACAAATAACAAAAATAAAGAAATAGGAAGAAGAATTGGGCTTACCACCATCAAAGAGATATGTAGCCCCGACGACTAGGAAAGAAGATAGGGTTTTGGGAGAGGTTTTTATAGAGAGGAAAAATTGAGATGAACGATAGGTAGAATGGATTGAATTGGAAAAGCAAATTAGGAAGATGAAATAATCGAATATTAAGATAGAATTTGGGACATTAGGTAAATATCATTATATAATAAATAATATAATAAAATAATAATAATAATAATAATAATAAAATAATAATTGAATAATAATAATAATAATAATATAATAATTATCTATTATATAGCGGAATGGGGTTAATGATCTAATTAAAAAATGAAAATAAGGAAAATTTGTCAAAAAAGACCTTTTATATACATTTTTGTGAAAAAGACCTTTTAAAAATTTTATGTCAAGAGGGACGTTAATAAAAAAAGATTGTTAACAAGACCGTTGGGTGGTTTCTGCCCTGTGACCACCCACTCCGGTGTTGACCTCCCATTCCTCTTATTTGCACTCACCATTCACCCAAACACTTCACACCTTATTCCTCCCAAAACAACTTCTTTTTCCCCCCATTTCCTCAATCTTAACCCTAAATCAATTTATCTTTATATACTCTTTCTGTTTTTTCATTCTAACTTAGTTGTTCTAACTACAGATGGTATTTAATTTGTTTTGGAATTGTTTAGTTGTGGATGGTTGATGTTGACTTGAGGAGCTCACTAGGTGTGATATGCCATGTTGCTATGCTCTGCGCCATTTCTTAATCCCTGGTGCTGAAGCACTGGTGATTCTGATATAGCATTGCCCCTGCACTCCATTAGTAAAATGGGTTGTTAGCTTTGAGCTGGTGTTGAAATGTGTAGATGTGATTATTATTGCTTATCATCTTCGATCTTACTTGTATCCAGTTCTTATGATGAGGTTCAATTGATTCTCCCATGAAGAGCTTTTAATTATTTTCAGTTGTTTGGGCAGAGATATTAGGCTGTATAGAGCATTAAATAGCATCTCGGCCAACAAACTTCTATTTCGAAAATACCATTGAATCGAAGTACCAGAACCTCTGCTACCACTCAACGCTGCTAAGACACCACTTGATCGAGGATGAAAGAAACTGGGAGCTTATTTTCTGGAAGACAACTAAAGTAATGAAAAATCAAAAGGATTTAGGGTTAAGAATTTGAGGGCATTGAGAGGAAAAATAAGAAGTGTTTTGGAGGGAAAGAGGAGTGTAGTCGTATAGGGTGAATTGAGTGCAAATAAAGGGAATGGGGAGGGTCAACACCGGAGTTGGGTGGTCAAAGGGCAAAACCACCAGGAAGGTCTTTGTTAACAAAAAATTTTTTGATTAAGGTCTTCTGACATAAAATTTTAAAAGGTCTTTTTTCACAAAAAAAATATGTATTATAAAAAGTCTTTTTTGACAAATTCCAAAATAAAATTTTAAAAACCTTTTATTTACTCTATTTGTCATAATAAATAATTTAAAATGGTATATTCCATCAATACTCTCAAATCCAATCAACAAATTTGAAAAAATAATTACTAAAATGGTATATTCATCAAATAATGTCAATCAATAATTAAACAAAAAGGAAAGTTTAATTGAGTTAAAAAAAAGTTAAATCAAATTAATCATGATAGTCATACTAATTAATAACAATATAAGTATTTAATCCCATAAATTTATTATGTTTAATAAAATTTAAATTATCCAATTTCTATCATAAAAAAATTTCAATTGGATTCAATACATAATGATAGAGAGTAGTATCATTTTATGGAATCATTCAATTAAATCATACGCATCTACGAGTAATATATTTGTTAATATCGATCAAATTGTGTGTATAAATTTAAAAAATGTCACATGCATCGTGCACATAAAAACTAGTAATAATTTAAGGAAAGAGAAGTGATAGTGGTGTCCAACTAAGAATACCAATTATAACCCCTTCCCTTTTGTAAATTATAAGGTATGTCATCAATACATACAAAACAATAGCCTAATCTCTCATGCCATTCAAAAAAAATTGCAACATTATCATGACACAATAATAAACCAAAATCATCTATTCCGTAATGCTACAATCAAGGAAAACATTGCAATGTGCAGCGGACGAGAAAAAGGGAAGACTAATGCAGAATTAGGAAATTAAATAATTTTTTCTCTTAAAATATCACTCGAATATAGGTGACTATTAGAGTTATTACTACTACTGTACATATGTAGCATGTGCAAAAATAAAGAGAAACGAAACCCAACATATACCAAGAACTCTCCAATCAAATTATAAGCTAAACTAATCAAATATAATTCTTAAATAGTCACAATTACATTTTAGAAATATCACAATAAACGCAACAAATTTTTAGTTCATATTTGGTACTCCCTCTAGCTGTATTTATTTGCACATTTGCTTTTCACAATTTTTGAGACACAACTTCAATTCATAATACTAATATTTTAAGTTACATACATGAAAAAAATTATAATAAATAATATTTTTGAAAAAATAACAAATTGAGACGAATCAAACAAGATCAATCATGACTACGTTTTTCTTTATGTATATAAATCTAAATACAGTCAAAGTTCACAAATGAATAGTGCTACAAGGCGAATATGTTTTAGGCTATGAAATGTCTATTTTACCCTTACTAAAACATTTAAAACATAATTAAACTACCCTAATAAAAATTATAATCCTACAATCTAAATTAATTAAACACCTAAACCTAAACTAATCAAATAAATTCTTACCTCAAACACCTACAAATCTACTGGAGTACATTATTATTGACAACAGAATTTATAGTCAAATTTTGCTAATTAAAACCTCCTCAGTTCAGGTCTCCAGTTTTTTTCCACATAGATGATATCAGAAGAACGAAAGTTATTAATGTTTTCATCATCATCGGAGGCTATCTTTACTTATTGTGGTTAAAGTTATTAAAGTTATCTCAAGATCAATCAAGAACAATGTTCTGATTTTCTCAAAAATGGTGGAACAATGGATTACCTTCTTCAGCTTGGCTGCTTAGCTTGCCACCACTGGATTTGGAGGAAGGGTGTTGCTTGGGCCGTGTGAGAACGACGTCATTCGAAGAAGAATAATGAATTTCTTTTCATTTGAGAGTGGTGAGTGAGTTTCGGAAAATCGCGATTTTCCTAATCGGTCGCATTCCCTCGAATTCCCTGTCAAGAACCACTCGGATCGCGTCTCCTCTGTCTTCAGGGACTCCAGCGCTTGTCTCTTCTTTGCGAGCAGCTTTTCATATTCATGTTACGTACGATATATTTTTGGGAAATATCTTTTCCTGTTTTAGGTGATATTCTTTAGAGATACTTTTAGGCCTAAATTGATCATAATCTTGAGATGGGTTGTGATCCTTAGGTTTTATCTTTGTACTATATAAATATATATTCATCTAGCTGCTCGCAAAGAAGAGGCAAGCGCTGGAGTGTTATCCTCCTTTTCCTAATCCTAAATGTTGCCTCCAATCCTTATCCTCCTCCTTTGGGTCTATGGAACCTCCATTGATCTCCTCAAAAGTGTTCTTTTCTTCAGTTTCTGCAGCTTATAAAACTTCCACGACAACAGCTCCATCTCCTCCAGAACCATTGACATCATGTCCATCAACAGCATCAAGATTATGATGTTGTTTCTGAACAACATGCATGATGTGAACTGGCAATCAGGAGATGGCAACAGGTTCACAGATGAAGAGAGGGCCTAAGAAAATGGAAATCGGAACACTTCTGAGGAGATCAATGGAGCCTTCCAGAGACCTATGAAAATTGCAAATAAAACTCTCATAGAAATAAGAAGAAGAATTGGGGCATACCACCATCAAAGAGATGATGGTAGCCCGACAACTACAAGAGAAATTAGGGTTTTGGGAAGAGGTTTTTTTTAGAGAAAGGAAAACTGAGATTGAAGGATAGGTAGTAATGGATTGAATTTGGAAAAGCAAATTAGGAAGATGAAATAATCGAATAATAAGATAGGGTAGTTTGGGACATTAGGTAAATATCATTATATAAAAATTAATAATAATAATAATAATAATAATTAAATAAAAGAAAGAAAAAAAGATATCCATGGATGTGATAAATAGATATAGATTTTCTATACATTAATTAATTTTTTAAAAAAAAAGAAAATCAATTGTTATATAAAATAGATATAAAACGAATAAAAACGATATAAAATAAAGAAAATATTAATATTACCAAAACAATTTATAAGATATTTAGAAATTTAATTAAGATGATATATCTTGATATCTTCCATTGAGAGAACTTTCCTAATTTTGTGTATTAGGACTTTTAACTGATTAGGATTAGGATTTAGCAATCTCGATCATAATGTGGTGTGTATATCTCTATTATATAAGGGAAGGGGAGGAGAGATGTGTCCCCTATTAAAAGTCTATATAGTCGTAATACCCTTAATGATTTAATGTGCTTAATAGACTTTCAATACCCTTAATAATAATAAACTGTTGTGAATTGATGTGATTTATTCAATTGAAAATAGAACATACAATTATTTTATGACTTAATTAGTGAACAATTCAATTCTATGAACAATATTTCAAATTGAATTAAAACATATTGAAATATAGTTTGAATTCAAGAAATACTTACTTACAAATTCATTGTAATTAAGATAAATGTATTGCTAATTAGCTATATAATATATATATATATATATATATAATATAATTATATATAATTTATATATATTATAATTATATTTATATATATATATATAGAGTCAGGATCCAAGTGAAAACACACATGTTATAGAAAACGTGAAAACCAAAAAAACGTGGGTACATTACATTTTAAGGGGTACATACAAGCTAAAGGGGTACACAAAACTTCTAGTACTTTGATGAACAGTATATGTGTACCCCTTTAAACTTCAATGTACCCCAGATAAATACAAGTATATACATAGATTAAATCGTGACCGTCCATCTCCAAATCCTACGGTCAAGAATAAAAGTTTTTAGTTTTCACCTAAGGTTTGTGTTTTCACATGATCCTATTCCTATAATATATATATATATATATATATTATATATATATATATATATATATATATATATTATATATATAAATTATTATTAATATATATATATATATATAGATATATATATAAAATTAATAATATCAATTTATAAAATATTTATTAAATTCGTACTGTATAATCATTTTAATGAATATGCAACATTCATAAGTCTAAGCACGCATCACGTGCTCATAAAAACTAGTGTATATATAGGAGTACATTGGTAGCTTGTTCACATAGATTATTACAGTTTTCATTAATAAGCAAAATATTTTCTAGAGTGTTTCACATTTGCGAAGTGTTCAATTTGGAGCAAAGATGACGACAGTTTGGGTAGGTACTCAACTTTGTTAAAAGTTACAGTTTAGATACCCTAGTTGCAAAAGTTGCAGTTTGGATATCGGAACTAACTTCTGTAAATCTAATGTTACTTTGCTATTATTTAATGGAACTAAAACTTTAATTGCACTAACTTGTTCACATCTTCTACCCCAATCATGTCTTCAAACTTAAACCCATATCATCATCATATTAAAAAAAAAAAATTAAAGAAATCAACAACAATATACATTATAAAAAATCAAATTGAGGTTGTGATTTGACTTGTGAAAGAAACAGAAGCATGAAGAACCTACACCCACAATATAAAATAAAAACCCTGAAAAAATGAAATTCCAAATTTTGTTCATTTCAATTTTTAAAGTAATTATCAACAAAAATAGATTTTTGGAAAAAAAAAACCTCTAATTTCATTAACTTAATATTGAGTACGAGTACAACATACAAAGAATTTCATGGAGAATTTGATTTTTCAAAATTAAAAGTTAATAGTATACAGTAAAAAAGAATAGAAAAAATAACAAAACCAAATCAAATCCGAGAAATTCATCGCAAAATAGGATAGAAAAACTGAAATTTCAAAAAATTAGAAACAGATATTGAAATTAAAAAACATGAAAGAAAAACGATTGAATTATTCATTAGATCTAAAAAGCAAGTAAATAAATAAATAAAAAACATATAATATCAAGCATTTAGCGAAAAAAAGATAAATCAAAATCAACAAATTCATACTCATAGCTTTTAAGTTCATTCATCAATTAAAGATACCAAGAAATCCTTTTTGCTATATAAACAAAATGCTTCAAAATTAGTCTCTTTGGAATTAGTGGGAGATCGGAGATGTGGAGAATAATATGCCAAAAAAATTGACAAATTTGTAAACGATTGATATAAAGTTGCTTTTGTTACTTTGAAGAGAGAAGGTAGATGAAAATTTGACGAAATATGCAATATTGATAAGCTGTGCAAATTAGTCTAAAATAAGCAACTAACGGAATCTCAAAAAAATTAACGAAAGTTACTTTTGATTACTCTTTTTGCAACTTTTACATTTATGGACTAGGTACTTAAACTGCAACTTTTATCAAAGATAGATACCCTAGTATGCACTTAACTCTGATTATTGACGGTCTGATGATCACAAAATTGTTGAGAACAATAGTGCTATAACAAGTGCATCATCGAAAGTTCGAGATGCTAGATGTGAATGGTGACGGTTTGATCTCTCGCAATGATCTTTCTAAGGAGGCTTTGGAGATTGGTTAATTGCCCTAGACGATGATTACAATTCGACGATGAAGTTAAAGAAGACTACGAATCGATATTTTGAAAAATTTCGTCATAAACGAACATAATTCGCTAAACCTCAACCAATTCAAGAAGATGGTGATTGAGATCATGCTAGCCTTGGTTCGAGGGATTGGTACTAGGGCTGATGTGCGAGAAATTTCCGATTTCGATACGATATAACTACGGTCTTATTTTTCGAAAATACGGACTTCCGATCTGGATTTTTTAAAATTCGGAAAACCGGATCGGATATCCGGTTTTAGAATTCGGATATCCAAATTTCCGAATTATATGTAAAATTGGGTTTTTAAATTCGAAAAAATCGGATATTGAGCCAAAATATTTGGATTTTAATTAAAAATTGGCATTAAAGTCACGCAATAAACCGGATTCGGATATTCGCTTTTCCGATGTGATTTTTTCGGATATCCGGAAATTCAGAAATCCAGATTATTCGGATAGAAATCGGAATAAAAAAAAGATTTTCGAAAATTCGAATCGGAATTTTTTCGATATCCGATTTTGAACAGCCCTAATTGTTGCCACCCCTATAAGCATGTTGCTAAACGATGATAGTTTGCTTTTAAAGGCTTGCGGAGCATAAAATCACAAGAAAAATTGCTTGGAGTTACATACGTTATTTTGAGTATAGTCACCTAAAGTTTTGTTTCTTGTTCCTTTTCAATTTGAATTGAACTTTCTTTATTTTTTTATTTCCATGAATAATGTACGTAATGAAACGAATTTGAATTTTATTTGTGGATCTTCTAATCTCTAAAGGTAATATCTCTTCCTATATTTTTAGTTTTTTTTTAATAATTCAAATATTACTCATATATAAAAATATTCAATTATATAATTTTTATAGTCGAAAACACAAATATTTTGATGAAGTATTACAGCTGAAAAGAAATGATAAGAACTCCGTTTATTTAACCAACGCGAACATATTATCAAATAATCACAAACATGGCATTTGCGTGCTCTTTGTAATAGAAATCTCATAACTTTGCAAGGTTATGCTTTTTTCAATAATTAGTACAATAACATAACCAAATAAAGATTCCATCTCTTAATAAACAAAACAATGGGAATCCTAACATAGTAACATKTAAGCCTTCATGATTACATTACTGCAAGACCAACATAGACTTYATAATCTTAGGTGTTGATGGCTCGCWCTGGTTCAGTTGACTGGCATGGCATGGCATGGCTTGATAATCGGTTGATTCGGTTCTGTTAAGTGCTTATAGAGCCCTCAGAAAGTTATGTCAGCCACTAATCTCCATTCGTGTCAAAGATCGGTTCACCTTGATAGACTAAATTATATTCCTGGACCTCGACGACTATCTATTTAAATTCTTGATTGAGATGACCCATTAACAATTTAACACTCATTCACATAGCACAATTTCAAGCCTACAAAGCATAATGAATTCAAAAGAGTTAACATTGTTACTTTATAACACAAGTGAAACTTGAAATAATAAGGGAATAATAATATAATTAAAATAAATGAAACTAACCTTCTTCCATTTCTTCCAACATTTTCAAGTTATCTTCAATCACTAATGGTGTAGTAGAAGTACGTAGCCGATCTTTGGAGCAAACCAAAGCTTCAACCATTTTTGAAGTCAATGAAGTTCGAAAATCATCTAGCACACGACCCCCCATACTAAAAGCGAACTCCGAAGCAACGGTGGAAACGGGTATGGCAAGGATGTCCTTAGCCATCTTGTTAAGAATGGGATATCTCTTTTGTTGATCTTTCCACCATGTTAAGATATCAAAGTTTGAAGTCTTAGGCTCTTTAACTTCATCTAGATATTTTTCTAACTCAGATTTGGTGTCACTAGTATCCATACAACCTGTGTCCCTTTGAAACTTGATGTCATTATTGCCTCAAGGTCAATGTTTTTTCGCTCCCCTCTATTCCTTGTACTATCAACATCTTGAGTATAAGTGGAAGTAGAAGAAGTAGAGACAGAGGAAGTTGCTTGATTTTTCTTTGGTTGGGACATGGAAGAGGCATAAGACTCAAACAAATCATTCAAAACAAGCTTAATCTTAGAGATCAAAAGATTAGCTTTAGTGGCTTCATAGTTATCTTTGACCATCCATTCAACATAAGACATTTTATGACGTGGGTCTAAAATCACGGCCACAAACACTAAGACGTGGATGTTTTCAACCATTGCGCCATATGTATTCTTATACTTTGTTCCTCATGTTTTTAGCCATGTTCCTCATGCCTTCTCCTCATCTTGTAAGTTACTCTTAAGCATGTAGCTAGTTCCATAAATCTCATGCACATAAGAATTGCAAGTCACATACCGAGAACCTGATAACCTCAATTGTGCATCATTAGAAATGTTCAACAAAAGGTAACAAAGAACCCACCTCTTCCAATCATCCTCACTTGGACCACCACCAATTTTTCTAAGTTCTTTATAACAAGAGAATTTTCTAAGCAAGCAATCAAAGCCTTTTTAAACTTTGAGGCGGATTCAAGCATTAGAAATGTAGAATTCCACCTTGTTTCCAATCATCCAAACAAACTAGACTCTTACTCTCTAATTTTCCTCCTTTAGCATTATTTGAACTTTAAAAGTCTAGCGGGGAAGATCTCACATACCTAACAAGGGTCCGAATTTTTATTATTGACAAGTCTAAGCTCTTTCAAACCCTCTCTCACATCAATTCAATATATGGCGCACATCGCATATGCAAATAAACACCATCCAACACAACTTGACTCCAAATATTACGGTCTTCTCCTTAAGTAATCAATTGCAAGTCATTTGAAAGATGCAATTATCATCCGTCACAGTCAAAATGTTTTTAAACCCCCATTCATTCAAACATTTCTCAACATTCTACCAATGATTTGTCCCGATGACCGGCTATAGGACAAAAGTGTTAATATTTCTATTATGCAACACCCAATCATCATCAATAAAATGTGCTGTCAAACACATATAACCCAAGTTTGACTAAAAGTCCAACAATCAGTAGTCAAACAAATCTAAGATTCAAATTTCTTAAACACATCTTTCAACTCATTTCGTTTTTCATAAAAAAGACTAAAGCCAATCTCTAGTCACAGTAGACGAGAAGGAGAGCAAATTGAGGATTTAAGGCTTTTGTATACTCACGAAAACCTTCATGTTCAAACAAAAAAAACGGCAACTCATCAACAATAAGCATTTTAGCAAGTGCTTTTCTACACAAATCATAATCAAATTGCCATAGTTAGGAAATGTGTAACTTTGAGTGGTTCCAATCATTCACTATTAATTGTTATTGGTTTCTAATTCAATCAACTTTTGACTCCTATCCAAATTGGCAGGAAATTTTTTACAACTCCTAATGTGGTTGCCAAGGAGCAGTACCATTTTACTATCACTCACAATTTGTGAATTGCAATACTTACAGCGGTCAATTGGAGGATTGTGACTAATTTTCCTCAAAATGATCCACAATGTTTGGAGCGATTCTTCCTCATCGAAGTGGTTGAGTTCCCGTAGTGGATTGAGCTTAGTTTTCCTCTTGCGCTTTGGCCTCTCTTTTGGTTCTCCTCCGATGAACTTAATTTATCATTCTCCATATCTTGGTTGTTTAAGTCATGAACTTCAATTACTTCATCATTACTCATTGAAGCTTGATGACACTTCAAAAAAAAAAACATATAAGTCATGCTATATTATAAAAAAAACAGATTATAAATACAAACAGCCGAACTCATTATACTGCATAAACTTAAAACAATACAAAACAGATTATAAATTCTGCAGTGTGATTGACTGATTGTTACTTGTTAGCATATCAAAAATTTAAAACAATACTCATCTGTGATTAATCTCATCTGCCACAATACTCATTTGTCAGTATTATATTATTATTATTATATTATATTATTATTTATTATTATTATTATTATTATTATTATTATTATTAATTATTATATTATTTATATTATTATTTATTATTATTATTATTATTAATTATTATTATTATTATTTTAATTATTATTATATTATTATTATTATTATTATCAAAACGTTTGAGCTTAACAAGCAACAAACATCAAACAAATTACAAGAAGTTAGAGGCTCTAACTTCTTGTAATTTGTTTGATGTTTGTTGCTTGTTAAGCTCAACACGTTTTGATAATAATAATAATAATATTATTATTATTATTTGGTAAGCGTAACAAGTAACAAAAAAAGGACAAGTGATCTACAAGAAGTTGGAGGGGAGCCGAGATACAATCTGGGCCCCACTCCTCTAGCTATAGCGAAGCCTATCCGACTGAGAAAGAAAGAAGAAAGAAGAGGAAAAAAAAGATATCCATGGATGAGATAAATAGATATAGATTTTGTTTACATTATTTCATTTTTTTTAAAAGAAAATAAGTTGTTATATAAAATAGATATAAAATAAATAAAATATTATTATTACCAAAACAATTTATAAGATATTTAGAAATTTAGTTAAGATGATATATCTTGATATCTTTCATGGAGAGAAGTTTCCTAATTTTGTGTATTAGGACTTTTAACCGATTAGGATTTAGGAATCTCCTAGTGTGGTGTGTATATATATAGGAGCATACTAGTTAGCTCAATCATATAGTTTTGTAAATGCACAAGCTCTCACATAGATTATTGCATTTTTCATTAATAAGCAAAATATTTTTTAGGAGTGTTTCAAGTTTGAGAAGTGTTCAATTTGAAGCAAACATGACGACGGTAATTATTGACGGTCCGATGATCACAAAATTATTTGAAGACAATAATGCTATTAACAAGTGTATTACTGAAAGATTCAAGATGCTAGATGTGAATGATGACGGTTTGATCTCTCGCAGTGATCTAAGACTACGATTCGATATTTGAAAACTTCGTCATTAACGGACATAATTTAGTAAATGTCGACCAATTCAAGAAGATGGTGATTGAGATCATGCTAGCCTTGGCTCGCGGGATTGGTACCACCCCTATAAGCATGCTGCTAAACGATGATAGGTTCCTTTTGAAGGCTTGCGGAGCATAAAATCACAACAATATTAGCTTGGATGTTCTTTATTTGAATAGTCAGGATAAGTTTTGTTACTCGTATTTTTTAGTTTTACCTTTTAATACTTTGTACAAGGAATTTGTATTTTCTGTTGTATTCAAATCTCTATTATATAAGTGAAGGGGGAGCAATGGTGTCCCCCATCAAAATGTCATTTATACCCTTTTTATGCATTGTTTATTACTAATTTTCCATCAAAATGTCATTTATACCCTTTCTATGCATTGTTTATTACTAATTTCAATCAATTAATAATTCCAATCAAAAATGTCATCTATTCATTTAATTTTTTTAAAAAGGTAATTTGACATTTATCACTAATTTCAATCAATTGATTCATGAATGTATGGTCAAACCTATACTGATCAATGTTCCATTAATTAGCTTCTTGATTGATTCAATCAATTAATCAATCAATTCCTTAATCAATTCACATATTCCCTAAATACATTTAATTAATTGAGAACTATTTATTTATGTCAATTTTCTCATTCATATATCAATGAATTGTGATATGGAGTATTCTATATACAAATATATACTTCATCATCTTACTCACTTGATGGGTGTTAAAACCACCCAATATCTCATCTTTATTACCGTACGAAGACTCTATTTAATCTCTTTTTTTTTTTATATTCTTCTCCAATTTTAGGTTTGTAACTATAAAAACACTTCAGAATCTTCTTTATAAACACACTTCATAATCTTCTTTAGAAAAACTTCCATGAACAATGTATGTTTAGTTTTATTCTTTATATCCACCTTTTTAGTTTCAAATTTTGTAATCATTTTTCATTATAAAAATCATTTTTTACGCGCGGTGTAAATGTGGCTACTTTCATCGGTATTAAAATATATGAATGTGTGTATGATGTACTATGTAACGTACATACGTATTAATTATTATTATTATTATTATTATATTATTATATCATATCATCATCATCATCATCATCATCATCATCATCATCATATCATCATCATCATCATCATCATCATCATCATCATCATCATCATCATCATCATCATCATCAATCATACGTATTACGGAGTATTATTATTGTTGTTTACAATCAATTTGATCAATCTTTGTTATCTTTTTTAATTCTTTTTTTCGTTTGTTCGTAAAACCTTCATTTTTAGCATTCTTTTCTCTTTATTTATTTTTGTTTTTAATTATTTGAATGTATTTGTATTAACTTTTGCGAAGAATATATTGAATTATTTCCAACATTATTATTAGTATTAAATGTCAATGCACGCATCGCGTGCATATAAAAAGCTATAATATAAGGGAAGGGGGAGCAATGGTGTCCCCATAGGAAGTTACATTCCTACCTTAATGATTATAATTTTAAAAAATAAAAATAAAATCCAAATAACTCAAAGTCAACACTAATATAAACATGCAAATTTTAGACACTAATTTAAACAAAAAAAAACATTAATTTCTGAATGAACTAAAATTAATGCATTAATTTGCCAAATTTAACACTAGCTAGAAATATCAATGACAATCAAAGCACAATGAATCTAGACACTTCATTATATAATTTATAAAGAATTTGGACGCTAATTATATATTATAATGAATTTGGATATTAATTATGGTATGACCGTTAAATTTATACTTTGCAGTTTCCATATATATAAATAAAATTCTCTCTCACACCTAACAATACAAACACAGTTAGTTTTCACGATGTTAAGTACACAGAAGCATGTCAAACTACTTTAATTAAATTTTACTAGCCTAATTTGCACGCGATGCGTGCGATGATTTTTTTAGCTCATTACTAAATATTAATTTTTAAAACACAAATTAGATTTTATGAGATTTATATAAACGATATAATAAACACAATGACAAACAAATATTAATTTGATAAGTACTGTAAAATTGAAAATGAAATTTTCAAAAGTAATAAACAAACTAAAGTTGAATTTCTATCAACAACAATACATGTAAAATGCAAAACTTAAAAACATAATGTGAAAACTGAAAAACATAAAATAAAAATAGTTGCAAACACAATACATTATTAGAATTAGAAAAAGAAGGTAAAAGAATTGGAAAAGTTTTAAAACAAATACTTTACAGTGTAGTTAATGTGAGTATTTATATTATGTATTTTATGAGATTATTTCTATGAATTGTATAGTGGTTGATTGATTTATGGGGGATAAATTGATGAAAATTAGATTAATTTGTTATTGAAAAATTGCATTTATGAAATATATTGATTGAAGGATTGATTTGTTTATTTGATTAGTAAGTTTTAAATTGATTTTTAATTTTATTTAGAAACTAAAGTTGATTGATTGAACAATTGAACAAATTAAGGATTTCAATTAAGAGTTAATTGTAGAATGTTATTTTTATTAATTAATCAATTAATGTTTGAATTTTTGATTCATCAAGGTAGTTTTTTAAAAAATTATAATAAATTAAAAAATAAAATAAAAGTTCCAATAATAAATTACTTTTTTAAAAAGTTAACTTAATGAGGAGTGTGATGGTATTTTCATAGGAGACGCCATTACTCCCCTGGCTTATATAATAGAGATTTGACGTGTAAAAGCATACATAGCGTGCACATAATACTAGTTACCAATATGCCAAGTTAATTTTAGAATTGAAATTAATTTCAAAATATACAATTGGGTCAATTTTGATAGAAAATTTTATTTCATGGAAAACAATCTTACCTCAAACTTGTATTTTTTCTCTACATGAATAAACAATTTCTTAGAACTTTGTTAAGGAGTACCAATCATTACTACTTAGGGGAGCGGTATTAAATGAGAGTGTAAACTTAAGAAGTAAATTAAATTTTTTGGATGAGATTCCTTTACGATTGGAATGAACAAGTTATTTTTTCACAAATTTACATACAAATTCATTCCCATTACCATCAATTACTATTAGCAATCAAACGGACCGATAAAGTCATAAACAGAGAAATTGATCAATTATGGACGCTGATAGACATCTTCACAAACAAATAATGTAACCAAGACGAAAACACGAAAGTTCCATGAAGTATTGGAGCTGAAAAGAAATGACAAGTTACTCTTTCTATCAAACCAATACCAAAATATTACCTAACAAACACAACAAATATGTGCCTTTTCAATTAGAATCTCATAAATTTACAAGTCTCTCTCAATAATCAGTACAGTAACATAACCACAAAATCACGTCTCTTAATATCCTAACATTTAAGCCTTCGTAATATATCACTGCAAGACAAACAGTCTTGATAACCTTAGACATCTGTGGCGGCTCTGATTTTGTTAACGGCTTGATAATCAGTTCTGTGAAGTGTTATGCCTTTAAAAGTTAAGTCGCTGGTCGCCTTTTGTGCCAAAGAACGGTTCTCCTGCACACAAGAACTATGCACATGGCGCAATTCCAGTAACACTTCAAAAGCCTTATTAATGCAACGCAAATTTAAACCTCAATTTAAATACATCCCTTTTGCTTTGATTGCCTAAGATTGATCAATTCATGAGCAATCAAAAGTGAATCTATCTACATGAATAAAGTAAACCATGTAAAATCCAAACGTCGATTCTCAACCCGACGATTAGGAGTGAGTGGTGATTGCTGAAGAAACTAAACCATATCTGAGAATTTCAAAACCGTTTTACAGAAATAAACCTCTTCAGTTAAATAATGGATATCAGCATGAAATATCTGGTGATAAAAGGTCAAAATTTTAACATCATCAGAGGCAGATTACAATCCAAACACCGTTCAATGACTTTAAATAAAAACTCGATTGCTTCCGGAAAATAAGTTTCAAACATTTATAATGGGCAATGGCATAGCTCAATATCCCGTTACATGATCAAACAATCACACTAGACACAACAGAAGCTAAAACAATCTCAAATCGAAACAATCCAGATAATCACTCAAGCCTCTTCAGCTCAGGTCTCCATYAAGTCTCCGCACGAGTATCTCAGAAGAACGAAAGTTATAGGTTCGATCATCATCAGAGGCTAKTKGCAACAATCAAATAAGTTCTTACCTCAAACACCTACAAATCTACTACTAAATTTTGWCAACAGAATTTAATTTAGTAAAATTWTGCGAATTGAAACCTCCTCAGTTCAGGTCTCCAATTTTTTTCCACATGGATTATATCAGAAGAACGAAAGTTATTAATGTTTCATCATCATCGGAGGATATCTTTAATTACTGTGGTTTAAACAAAACCCAATTCAGTTTTCATAACTTCTCAAAAGCAACTCTAAAAGATAACAAGATATTTAGCAGGAAAAAAAAAAACAGTAAGAAAAGCTTCTTCAGTTCAGGTCTCCATATTGATTCCGCATGAAAAAATCTCGGAAGAACGAAAGTTATATAGTTTCATCATCATCAGAAGCAAATGAATTCAAATAATTTTGGGAATTAATCAAGTAAGAATATATTTATTTATTTATTTTAAAGAATAGCCTCTTCAGTTCAGGTCTCCAAATAGTGTTTCCGCATGGGAATATCTCGGAAGAACGAAAGTATTGTTTTGATCATCATTAGAGGCTAAACCAGGAGGGGTATAAATGGAAAATACCAACAAACTTACAGTGAAATCAACAAGCTGTTSAACTTCTCCTTTACTGCATTTTATCATAAATAAATTAAAGTTAAAATCAAAATCATGAACAATGTTCTGATTTTCTCAAAAATGGTGGAACAACGGATTACCTTCTTCAGCTTGGCTGCTTGCCACCACTGGATTTGGAGGAAGGGCGTTGGGCCGTGTGAGAATGACGTCGTTCGAAGAAGAATGATAAATTTCTTTTCATTTGAGAGTGGTGAGTTTGGGAAAAATCGCCATTTGAGAGGCGGCGTTACGGCAGATAGAAGGTGAAGTGAGGTGGTTTGTTGCAGAGAAGGATGATTTCGAGAAGTGAAGAAATAGGGGGGTTTCTGTTTTTAGGGTTACGGTTGATTAGGGTTTTAGGGGGATTTGGGCTTGGTTTTGTCATCTTAATGGGCTTCGATCTTCTTATAGCATCGTTTCGGCCCATTTATGGAAAATTGGCAAACCCCTCTGTCTCATACTTGGTTCTCTAATTGTCCTAGTGAAACTTGAACTTGAGAAATTAGTGAGATCAACTTGTTTATCAACTCTTGTTGGTTACTACGGTAATAAAGAGATTACGCTTTATGTGTAGAGTTAAATGCTGAACTTTTCAAAAAATGTTGCATTTTTGTAAGAGTACCCATGGTTGTAACAGTTACAATTTTGAATACTCATCTAATTGTATTAAGTTTTGGTGTTAAGTATACTTTATTGTCCTAATTAGCCATTTTATCCCTAAAATTCTCATGTCGATAAGGGAGTCGATAACGAGCTGCTCGTTTAATGTTTTAGTCCTCTTGAAATCCACTTTTTATGAGAAAAATCATTCACTATATTTTCAATTCTTTAAATATTTAATTTTTTTATAGTGTATTAATTTAGTTTTATGAAGTGTTGATGGAATTTTTTACTTTGAAAGATATAAGGTAGAAAATTATTGATTTTTGTGTAAAATTATCGAATTTCGAGCTTATTCGAGCGAGCACGAGCCAACTCGAGTTGAGCGTTGACCGAGTCGAACACGAACTGCTCGCGAGCTGGTAAGCTCAATAAGCACCCCTAATGTAGGTCATTTAAAAAAGGGTTATGCTAAATACAGCCCTTAGGGCTACCTATAAAATATAAATATGTTACTTTAAAAGGAAATAAGTTGTAAATTCAAGACAAAATAATACAGTAATCGATGTAATAAATGATCAATATTGCATATTATTTCCATTTATACCTTTTTATAATCAGCCCTTAGGATTACATTTAGCTTTCTCCTTTTAAAAAAAGTAAGATTATATATAAAAAATAAATACAAATCTATTATTGAAAACTATTTAAGAAAATAAGAATACGTTTCACCACAATCAAGTAAATCTGTTACTTGGTATAAAACTTTTTCTTCCCATTTTAAGCCCATTATACATTAGTTTAGGTCCATGTACTTCGTATAACATTTTTTCAAAAAAAAATTATGTAAGAAAACTAGAGCACAGTCTAAACGCCGGACACGCCATACGTTGAAAGCCCCAGGTGGAACCAACCCCTTTCTTGAATCCAACGGCTGATGATATTCRCCCTCTTTCATTTTCACGAGGCCTTAATTCTGTTGACCACATCAGATCACACTCACACTCAGGAGAATTAACCCGCATTTCTTCTTAAACCCCCTCWCACATTACATTTCGTTCTTCATCAATCGTCTCATTTGCCCTCTCCCATTTTTCTCACCAAAAAATCTCAGGTAATCACTCCTTTCTCATGAATTTCTCACTCTATTTCATTTTTCTCATTCATGTTTGCTACTATTCTTCTTCTTCATTGAGTTGATTTCGTTTGACTGATTGATTTTAACAATGATACTTGTTTCCGAGCTTAGTYATTAGTCCAATCGCTYGTTTATTTGATCGAAAAATCGCTTGTTAATCTCTTATATTGTCTCATCGTTTGACCGTTTGATATTATCTTTGATTTTGCACTTTACTCGAAGCGATCARTGATCTTTGTTTGCTGAGCTGAATGTTATATTGAGTAGTTTTGTTGCATTTTGATTTTAGGGTTTTGTCAGTGAAATCGATGATCGATATTTGCCTTATTACTCACTTCTCAGCATGTTTGTCTTCCTTCTTAGTTTTGCGATGTTGCATTTTATATTTCTAGGTTGATGTCTGTTTAATCAAGTCATCATTTGCTGAGGTTATGCCTGGYTTCAGTAGCTTAGTTATCCATATGCTACATTTCTCTGATTTGTTTACATTCTTCTGCGAATTTTGTATGGCGAATTTTGTGTCGATTTGTTTGATTTTTGAAATTGAAGCTTGTTTYTACGGCGAATTTTGTGTCGTTTTGTTTGTGCCTTTTGACACTGGATATATGAGTAATCTCGAAGAAATAGAARGYTGGATTCGTTTTTAATGCTTGGTTGTGTGCTTGTGTGGGTTTAAGCTAAGTATATTTTCTCCCACAGCGTTTGAGGTTCTTTGTGGTCAACTGGTTACACATAACCTGCTTCGGTATCATTCGTCATAGAGCTGAAAACATTTCTTTCTATTGTAAATTTTACTATGTTTCTATTGAGACATAGATAATTAACTAGAACCTACTTAAGGGATTTAGAAACAAACCTACGAGAATTAGTTGTTTGTACAAACTCGAGGAGGTTGATTCTAGGACATTTTGATGTTCTTGGCAAATGTGTYTTTGGTTCTATACAACTCCTTTGAACTTGTTTCATTAAAGAATTGTCTCTTGATGTGCTTGTGATTGCTCTTGCCCACCCCTTTTTCCCAATTGGCATGTGTAGTATGTCCATGATTGCATGATATATTGTGAATTTGTGATAATTTCTTGTTTGAAAGTTGGAAGGAGTGTGGGAAGTTGTTCATTGGATCGTCTATTGTTCTCTTTAGAAAAAGCTGTTGCTAGTGGTTAAGAATCCTTTGTGTTTAGTGTTTATGAAGTTATGAAGAGTCTACCTGCTTTCTTTCCTGGRAGAAAACMGGTCTATCGAATCCATTGGGTTTATTGTTCATATTATACTGCCAGTGTTTACTCTGACTCTCTGAGGTTACTTARTGTGTTATATGGCGTCTGTGAATGTTTGCAATGTTTCTTATTTCTTAATGCTAAATTGTTACTGAGAGTAGGCATTGTAGAACAAAGTAACATTCTACAAACACAAACACACAAGATTCAAGTCATTCTCTTGCTTCGATAAAACTTTTCTCGAGGTCATTGRTGTCCAACGTCCATATTGAAAAGTAGTTGTACTCCTTTTTTGGTTGAATGCTTCTCACATTGGCCTTATGTCATTTGTTTGCAGAATTATTGTTGAATCATTACTTGTGTTCACCATGGCTGGAAGAGTTGCTGCAAGGTACATCTCTAGGAGGTTTTCAAGCGGTGGCAAGGTGCTTAGTGAGGAGGAAAAAGCTGCAGAGAATGTCTACATCAAGGTACTACCTTAATTTWAATTCTCTTGAGATCCAACCTCCCATTATTCATCATTCTGCGAAAATTGCTGCCAAARCTTTCCTAATTTGATCTCAAAACTTAAGTGGGACTGTTGTAGTGTAATTAGTGTTCATGGAATAAGAKTGTCTTGAGTTGACATAGAGATTGTTTTACTTAGATCAGTGGTAATTCTCTAAACTTATGAATCCATGGTATGTTGGGCAGCATTGCAGTAGGCTAGCGACAAAAAGTATATTTCACTGTCACTTTATGGATTGATTTCTTTGCCACGTCTATAATATCTAAAGCATAAGGCACCTGCCTTAGATAAGGGTATTGTGTGGAGAATGAATAAATTAAGGCTGCATAAACCATTTGTTTCAAATTTAATCCTAGTTTCCTTTGACTTTTAAGCAGCTGTGTTATGTTCTAATTCAATTTATCTTTCCCTACAGAAAATGGAGAAAGAGAAGCTGGAAAAAGCTGCACGCCAGGTCTGAAAAACTGACCCTTATCTGTTGTATTTATTTTTGTAAGATGGTTATTCATATTTATAAATGATGCTTGGTCTTACTAGTTGATATAAAGCCATAAATCAGCCGGGTTAGAGACTTGTATTTTCTTTCTCTCATTATTAACCTCTATAAATACATGGTCCCTCAGTCCTCTTTGTATGATTTTGTGTTCCATAGTAGTTTKTATAAAAACTCYGTAAAAAGGGGTGAAAGATATGCTTGAGCTTGTAGCAGCCATTTATTTTTTAAGATAATACAAGTATACCATGRTCTCTTCTCGTAGACAATTGACTGCTGAAGCAACAGTGACATCWCAAATATTTCTCKGATTTATGTGTGSGACTTCTTTTGCCTTTGGCTCTATGAATGTTTGTTCCTGMTATATCATTGACTTTGGAATGGTTACACCCCCGGCCCATAGGCCCTAAGTTGGATCTGATTTAATTTTCTGTAGAGTTAGATGAACAACTTGGCTCTAACTTTTGACTTGCTTCMRATGCCATTATTGTAGATCCTTAGTTRATCCTGTGAATGATATGCTTCTTTTCTGTRAAAGAGTTATCTGACAGTTTAATTCCTCAGGGTCCTAAAGCAGCTGAGGCWGAAGCAAGTCAAGCAACTGGCACAGGGGCTTCAGCAACTGAAGCTGCTAAGGCAAGTGGCCCAGATCCATCCGCTCCCAAGGTCTCATCTGACAAGCACCGGAATTATGCTGTTGTTGCTGGACTTGTCACTGCTTTGGGTGCCCTAGGGTGGTACTACAAAGCTGGTTCAAAAAAGACTGAAGAAGTCCAAGACTGAACAAGTCTACAGATGTTTGGTTTCTTACTCTTGCATAGTGCTTGTTCATGTCTGATGACGAACAATGAGTCTGTCATAAAACTGCAGAGCTTTTGTTAGCCATATCCTAATCTTCATGTTTACTTGCACAGTTGCACATGCGCTGGAAAGCTCATGATATACAATATACTTTTTGAATGGAAATAGGTTGATGCACAATTCACAAAGATCATTATCTTTGTTTTGTTAATAACAGTTGAACAACACACTAAGCCATTTCACATGTGATTATGTTTCTTCTCGGCTCATTGTTTCAGCGGATGTGTTGTGTGAATGGGTTAGCTGGGCAATTTACCCAGCTTATTTCAGGTTCACAATTTATTCTGTAGGTTAAGTGAATTGCAATGCAGGGTTAGGCCACAGCAACCCAGCAAGTACGTCTCCATTCTATAATAACTATGATATTGCCTGCGTTGTAGCTCACATGGATATATTTCTGGGCTTCCTAAATGGTTCATTGAAACCATACTACCGGACTGTCCTCTCATTGGAAAGAATATCATCGCTTATTTTTTGAAAGTGGAACCTTCGTGTTAGATTTATGGAGATAGTAGTCATAGTAGCATGAGGTTGGTTTATAGCCATAAGAACTCGAGCTTTTGATTCTTGACTATCTTCAATCTCTTGACATGTTTGTGTTTAGGGTTTTTGACTGTTATGGTCTATTGGTCTCATGGATGCACGGTTCAAGTTCCACTACATGATTCTGAAGATTTTATATGCTTACTGTTTGTGAAAGACTGATTTTACAGATATTATCAACCTTTAAATTTTCGTCACCTCTGGCCTCAGAGAGTGATCAATGTTAGATGACTGTCATTGAGGCCTTGAGGGAAGATATAATCGTAAAAATCACAAAAGTGACATCCTCGTGACAAAAGTAACTACTTTCTCTGTTTTCAAAAACTTGCAACAAAGTAATTTTTTATGTCTCACAACCTTTGTTGCAAGCTTTCGAAAACGGATGAAGTACTTCGTATTTATTGGAGCTCATGCACAGTCATCACAAAGAGCTCATGCACAGTCATCACAAGCATGCATGGAGATCCCTACTTGAAGTTTTGACACATGCTATATCCTTCGACATTCTGCTCTCCATTCCTCAACTCTCAGCTTGTTTGTTACATTTTGTAACAGAATTTGTTAGAGCAATGTATCGAAGTTAGTTTGTTAGGGTTACTTGGTATATAATGTCACTTACTCTATATTTTGCTTATTATGCAAATTAACATTCAATTCTCAATAATATTCTTTCTTCTCTTCTCTCTCACAAATGCTTGTTCTTTAGCTTTTCTTGTTTGCTACACCATTGATGATCATCAACTTCATCATGGTATCAGAGCTGAAATACGATCCTAATTCTAAACCTCAATGATGAAGTTCATCTTCAATTCTTCATCAAAATCAATCTGTTTCTTCTTCGTTTCTTTTTTATTCTCATTTCTAATCATCAAACAGAGGCATCAAACACCTCTGTTTGATTTTTTTTCACTACGAAACTCTTCGTTGAGTCTTCGATATTCATCAACTTCATCAAAATTCTACAAAAAAGTCAACACCAGAAGTCAATTCTCAAACACCAGAAGTCAATTCTCAATGCAATGTTCTTCCTCCTAATCAAGATCCAACATCGGTCTATTATATTCATCCAAGTGAGAATAAGGTTACTTCTCTTGCCTCTGAGCTCTTTGATAGTAAGAATTATGCAGTATGGATGATTGTTGTGATGTTATCACTTTCTCCTCGAAACAAGATTGGTTTTCTTGATGGTAGTATTCCTGCTCCACCAATTACTGATCCTAAATATGCAGCGCAGCTTGGAAGAAGTGCAACGATCTAATCATCTCAAGTCTACTCAAATCAGTGAATTTAACCATATATCGCAGCATCATCTACTTCAAAACTACAGAAGAAATATGGAGGGGTCTTGAAGATCGGTTTTCTGAAAGCTCGGGACCACAATTATTTTCCATTCATCAGCAACTAAATGATCTTGTTCAAGCTCCTGATGAGTCTGTTACTGAGTTTTATTCTAAGATCAAGCATCACTGGGATGAAATAAGCTCAATGCAAAGAATTTTTGCTTGCAGATGCAATAACTGCACTTGTAACATTGCTCAAGAAGTTCACAAAGAAAGGCAAGAGTTCAGACTCATTCAATTTCTCATGAAGCTTGATTCTAGGTTTCATCAAGTACGCACCAATATTCTCATGATGCAGCCCTCACCTACTGTGTCTATGGCATACAAGTTATTGATGCAAGAGGATAGGCAAAGGAAGATCACTGGCTTTTCTGATCAGTTCAGTATTCAAACTACAGAGAGCATGGCATTCTATGCAAACAAAAGTAGCAACAATTATGCTTATAAGTACACAGCACCAAATCAAGTCTCAAGAATCTCTTTACAAGCTCCTGGAGGAAACAAAGTTGTTGTTAGTGGCAAGAGGCCTGCACCTCTATACTTCTGTGAGCATTGCAAGATTCCAGGGCACTCTATTGAGAGGTGTTTCGAAGTCCATGGCTATCCTCCCAATTCTAACAGAATAAGAGGTAACAAAGGAAGAAAAATGGCTACAGTAGCTCATGCAGATTCAGAGGAAAATAGAAGTGATTCTAATGCAGTGACTTATATTTTAATGGAAGAATACAATAGAGTTCTGGATTTCATCAACAAAGAAAAGCAACAGGATGCTGTTTCTTCTGCTTCTGTAGCAAATGTGGCTATTAATGCTCAWACTGCTGATCAAAACACTRCAGGTACTTGTCTAATTKCAAGTTTTCACTCAAACTGGATAGTAGATAGTGGAGCCACTYATCATTTCTGCTCAAATCTTGATCTCTTTGAATCTTATGAGGTTTATGCTAAAGTTCCAAATTATATCACAGTAGCTAATGGTAAACAAGTCATGATTAAACACATTGGAACTGTCAATATTGGAAATGGTATCAAATTGACATCAGTGCTTCATGTTCCCGAGTTTAAGTATAATCTCATTTCCACTCATAGATTATGCCAAGARTTGTCCTGTAATATCATTTTCACACATGATACTTGCTTGGTTTAGGCACCATCTTTGAAAAATTCCCTGGTTCTTGGTAAGCTTCACTCAGGTTTATATGCTGTTCCAGAAAACCCTAATCAAGTCTCTAAACAAGCTTGTTTGTCAGATTTGTCCAAAAGCTAAGCAAACTAGGCTTTCTTTTTCTGTTCAGTCTAGTACTTCTTCAGAACCTTTTGATCTTCTTCATGTAGATACTTGGGGCAAATTTAAATGTCCTACTCATGATGGTTTTAGTCGGTTTCTAACCATTGTGGATGATTGTACTAGACACACTTGGGTGTTTTTGATGAGAAATAAAAATGATGCAATTGAGATTATTCAACATTTGTTTACTTACATTCAATATCAATTTGGTATAGTTGTGAAATCTATGAGAACAGATAATGCCAAGGAGTTGTGTGAAGGAAAAATGCAGGAATTTTTTAAATCCAAAGGGATAATTCATCAAAGGTCTTGTGCAGAAACACCACAACAGAATGGTGTAGTTGAGAGAAAGCATAGGCATCTCTTGGAGACAGCTAGGGCACTTTTCTTTCAATCAAATGTTCCTTTGCAGTATTGGGGAGAATGTTTGTTGTGTGCAACTTACTTGATAAACAGAATGCCTTTGGGGAATGTTGATTTTAAGAGTCCCTATGAAATGTTATATGGAGCTAAGCCTAATCTAGATCATCTAAAGGTTTGTGGTTGCTTGTGTTATGTTTCTACACTCAAAACCAGCAGAGGCAAGTTTGATGCTAGGGCAATACCCTGTGTTTTCTTGGGTTATCCAACAGGCCATAAAGCTTACAAAGTCCTAAATCTACACACCAGGAAAATTTGTGTCTCAAGAGATGTCATCTCCCATGAGAGGCATCTTCCATTTCATTTTGCCACAAATCCCATTTTTCTTCCTGCTCAAACACAATTTAACTTTACCACACATACTGACATTCCTGAGTTTCTTCATTCCACACAAAATTCAACCACTGATCCTGATGTTCAAGCAACTTCCCTTAGCTCTCCTTCCAGTTCTGCTACCTCAAGTTCCACAGATTCTATCTCTACCACAAACAACACCTCTAACCCATCTCAACCCACTAGTTCTCTTGAAATACAACCACAAAATAATCCACCACCAATCAAACAATCTTCTAGACATCATAACTACCCCTCTTATTTGCAAGATTATGTTTGCAATATTTCAGATCACTGGTGCAACCTTGTTACCTTTTCTGCTTTACCAAGTGCATCACAAGCCTTGATCACACAAAACATTAATTTTGTTGAACCATCAAGTTACTTAGATGCTGCTCAACATCCAGAATGGGTGGACGCCATGAACAAAGAGATACACGCTTTGAAAGCAAATAATACTTGGGTTGAGACAACATTGCCCTCAGGAAAGAAGGCTGTTGGGTGTAAATGGGTGTATAAAGTGAAGCTTCAAGCTGATGGGACTCTAGAAAGGTTGAAAGCTAGATTGGTTGCTCAAAGTTTCACCCAAAAATATGGTGTGGATTATGAGGAGACTTTCTCTCCTGTGATCAAAATGACCACTGTCAGGTGTCTTTTAGCTGTTGTAGCACATAGGGGTTGGCATATCCATCAGCTAGACATCAATGCTTTTTTACATGGTGACTTGAAGGAAGAAGTTTACATTAAAATGCCTCCAGGAATTCCTAACCCAAACAACCTTGTATGCAAGCTGCAGAAATCCCTCTATGGTCTTAAGCAAGCAAGCAGACAGTGGTTTGCTAAGCTGCATTCTGATCTCATTGCACAGGGTTATTCTCAGTCCAAAAATGACTATTCATGGTTCATCAAAACTGTTCCCAAAGGCATGGTTATAGCAGCAGTATATGTGGATGACATCATTGTTACTYGTGATGATTTTGAGGAGATTTTGCATCTAAAATCTCACTTGCATCAAGTATTTAYCATCAAGGATCTGGGAAATCTCYCATATTTCTTGGGGATTGAGGTCTCACATTTGAAGCATGGATTGGTGCTTACACAAAAGAAGTTCACCAAGGAATTGTTACAGGAGTGTTCCTTGGATTGTTCTAAGTCAGCAAAGTGCCCTTTGCCAATTAATCTCAAGTTGTATTCAGATCAAGGAGATTTATATTCTGATCCAYCTCATTATAGAAGTCTTGTYGGAAAGCTAAATTTCCTTACTCATACCAGACCTGACATCTCTTTTGCTGTACAAACATTAAGTCAATTTATGCAGCAGCRCAGGATTCCTCATTTGCATGCTTTACATCATGTGCTTAGATATMTGAGCAGCACTATAGGTCAAGGTATTCTGCTTAAAGCTTCTTCTCAACTCTCATTGAAGGCATATAGTGATTCAGATTGGGCTGCTTGTCCTAACTCTAGGAAATCTGTCACTGGTTATGTTCTATTACTTGGAGATTCTCCTATTTCTTGGAAGTCTAAGAAACAGACAACCATTTCCAAATCTTCCTCTGAGGCTGAATATAGGGCAATGGCAGCTGCAGCCTCTGAAGTGACTTGGGTTGTCAAATTGTTGCAAGAGTTCAAAGTCCATGATTTAAAGCCTGTGAAGCTTTACTGTAACAATCAATCTGCCATACATATTGGGAAGAATCCAGTCTTCCATGAAAGAACCAAGCATATTGAATTGGACTGCCATTTCACTCGAGAAAAGGTCCTAGAAGGGTTATTGGAGCTCTCCTATTTGCCAACAAAAGCTCACCTTGCAGATGTGTTTACAAAAGCTTTGCCTTCTCCTCATCATAATTTTCTGCTCTCCAAGCTAGGAGTGATCGTTCAGCCACCTCTTACCTTGAGGGAGGGTATTGGAGCTCATGCAAGTCATCACAGAGCATGCTATGCTTCAACATCCTGCTTTCCTTTCCTCAACTCTCCGCTTGTTTGTTACATTTTGTAATAGAATTTGTTAGAGCAATGTATCTTCTAGGAGAAGTTAGTTTGTTAGGGTTACTTGATATATAGCCATTACTCTGTATTTTGCTTATTATGCAAATTAACATTTCAATTCTCAATATTTTCTTTCTTCTCTTCTCTCTACAATGCTTGTTCTTTAGCTTTTCTTGTTTGTTACACCATTGATGATCATCAACTTCATCAGTATTTGTATTTGTAACAAAGAACTATTATTTGAAAGATATAAAGTATCCGTTGGTGTCAATGTGTCATCGATATCTTCTATTTTATTCATTGTTTTTTTTGGCAAAAAGTACAAGATAGAAAACAGGTTAAGCACCTTTCTCGACATAAACATCGGTACATGGGCTGCGAAAACCTTATTCCTAATAACACTACTAACAATAATAAAACTAAACAACTGATACAAACGAGTCTATTACACTGTAACGTTCAAATATGTTTTTGTTGTTTTTTTTTTGTTATCTCGAAATACTAGTATCAATAATAGCCATAATAAAAAATTAATATCCATAAAAAAAAAAGCTTAAAAAACATGATATTCACGTGAATAATGTAGTCATCAAGACATGTGTTTAAAAAGGAGAGGGTGATAAAGCTGATAAACGGAATCGATTCTGCAATCAGGTATCACCTCACCGTCGCCCAACGAGGTAGCTCTATTCGCAGTGGGCCCCAACTTTATCTCCGGAAAACCATCGACCACACCGCCGACATAGCCGACTTGCTTTACACTCCCCTCACCCAGCCACCTGCTTTAAAGTTTAAACCGTTGCTCTCTTCTCTCACCTAACCGAATAAGTGTAGTAAGGGAAGTCAACAATGGAAGGAAGAACAGTCACAGTTGCTTCTCTCCAATTCGCTTGCTCTGATGATGTTTCTCACAATGTCTCAACCGCTGAAAGGTACTTCTTCCTCTTTCAATCATTTGTTACCTGATTATCTGAATGAAATGCAATTGATTGAGGAGTAAGTATGGTGGAAGTGGCGGTTTTCTTTCGTGTAATTGTTCTATTGAGGAGTAAGTATGTTTTATATTGTGAATGTTGTAAATTAAGTTGTGCTTTTGATTTTGAATGCAATTGGGTTGCAATAGCTAAGAAATTGAAAGTGTTTTATTATGCTTTTCTAATTTCCAATTGATTTGATCCGTTTAGCAATGTAAATTGGTGTTATGAGCAGGAAATGAGGGAGAAATATATCAAGTTTTTTTTATTCTTATAATTTTGGAAACTTTCTGTCAAATTGGTGCTACAAATCATTGAAATTCGAGGTTCAACATGTAATTCAAGTGGGAAATTATATAGAAAAATGAAACTCTAGCACTTTCATGTTTGTGATTGCTCCCTCTCCATGGATAGATGACTCGTTTTTAGTAGCGAGTACGTTTGTGATTTCCAAGAGTAGCTAGATCTTCATTGCCATGGCAATAGATTCTCATTCCCAACACAAGTGTTTTCWTTCCTCCACTATTATTTAATGCTTCTCAATGACACCTTTGAAGTAAGTGACTTAGTGATGAAAATTTATGAAGGAAAACGGCAAATGTTTTGGGGTGGACAATTGGACATTCATGCGTTTTGCTTGCTATACRTTTAATGTAGCTTGGAGCCACAATACAGGCTATAAAGCAGTAGGTTGGAGGAATACTATAACCTCAGTCAATTTCCATGTGTTTTGTTTGTTCTGCCTTTAATGTAGCTTAGAGCCACCTTGCAAACTATAAAGCAGAAGGTTGGAGAAATTAGCCAGATGTATGCTGTCTATTCATGATTTTGAGGGCAAAGATTTCAGGCTAAATCTTGAATTCACATAATATTATAGCTATGGTTATTCGGTCAAACCCTGGAGCCTGGAGGACTTGAAGTCTTGGACTACATTCATGAATCATAAATTTGACTGGACTTAGCTTATTGCTTATATGTCCTGGGTCTCCTGGCAAATTGTCTGGATGCCCTTGTTTTGTTCTAGAGAATCAAACCAACCKTGAAATTGCTCCTTGTTGCCCTTYTTCTTTCCCCTTAATGTTTTCCCTCTACAAATGGATGATTTGAAGCAACAATTTTATTGCTTAGAGAATMGGCTTTTAGACTGAAATAATTGAGGTGCCATGATAATTGAGATCGGAAGCCTTGGACACCCTAAATCCCTAATTATTTTCTAGGCCCAAATTATTGCTTGAGTTGTTTCTAGCATACTCACTTCCTGATCTGGGGTCTAACTATTGCTATTTATGACCTCATGAGCACAGAGACACGAGGGCATGTTTCCCAATAAATTGAGACTCCAAGGTAGGTATTTTGAACTTGGCCCAGATTTACTATACAAAAGTAGGGATCCTGGTTGGGTGAGAATTGTATAGAACCTCTTAATTTAATCCCCTCTCGGGCAATCTTTATTTTTATTTTTGTAAAGGACCTATGGAGACAAGAAGTTAGCTGTGAAAGAATACAGAGCTGAAGTGAGTCTTGGGGAATGGGTTACCTATTAAGGTAAACATGTCCGTGGTGGATTAACTACTCCCAGCAGATTTCATTCTCATCAACAAAGAAAATTATGGACTTAACCTGCTATAAGCTGTAAAACTATGGACACCAAAGTTTGCTTGTACATTTGCTGTTGATACTATATATAGCTAGAGATCCATTGATTAAGCAGGAAGTGTGGAAGTAACTTATATGTATTCGTTGCTCTGGTCAAACACTGTGATGTTATACTCCCTCTGTAACGAAACTTGCAACAGTTTCTAATTTTGGGTGCAACACAAAACTTGCAACAATTGTACTATTTTCCTTATTTGGTAAATTTATAAAGACAAATATATCAACTAACCCACAATTACCTTATTTTTTTGTGGACCACTATATTAAAATTCACACCTAACCCAGAATAGTACTAATATTCCACGTAACCTACAAGGCTACAATTACCTTATTTTACTTTGGGAAGTGTGTTAATACAAATTGCAAGTATTACGTTACGGAGGGAGTAGTCTCTCACTCTCTCAGTTGATTGTATAAGGACACATAAATCTAACTAACAGTCTCAAGCTGCACACGTGACCTTCCATTGATAAAGCTAAAGAATTGATGAGAAAATACTGAGGGTGCATTCTTCCACTTGGACATTGGACTTTATTGAGTTGAATTGAARTAGCTTGCTTGAATTTTTTAGCCTTGGGCTCAATTGCTGTAAAGTAATTAGTTGTTAACTAAATGTTGTTGAACTTGGACTAAACTGCCTCTAGCTTGGAGTTATGTGTACCTATTATCCCTAATTTGGAGGACTTCAACTTATTTTAACTGAACATTTGATACCCTCCAAAAGGTGAAAGGAACAGCATTTTAAAATGATGAGCAATCAATGTGCATATGCAGCAAACCAGTTTGGACTTTTCCGCTTCTCCTATATCATGTTCAAGGCTAGCTTGTATGGTTTGGCTGTGTGATTGATTTAGCTGAGGAATACACAGCAAGTGGTTAACTTCCATCTTTGTTAACCATGATTTGATCACTGATAATCAGACAGCATTCTTCTCATAACGAAAGACTAGAGGCTTAAGTAATTTGAATTTTGAAGGTCTCACCTAGACCATCACTTGTTTCTGATGCATCTGTACCGCTATAAAGGCACTTGCAAGAGTTCGTTACTTTGAGAGTTTGAGGTTGTATAGTGATATCCTGCAGTTTTCCACAAGAACTGCTTCCTAGCCATTAGTTCATTACACAAATTAGACATTAAGCTATAACGTTTTCTTGTTACTCTACCCTGTTTTTGAAGAGATAGTAATGATCTTATTTGTCCTCTTGTTTCTTATTATCGTTCATCTGAGCTTTTCTACTGTGATGAAGAATGTAACTTAAAGTTCTCTTCTGCTGATGATTCTCTTCCTCATTTCTGAGCTTTCTATTATAATGGGATATACATCATGTACAGACAAGCACAATCTTTTATGTTCTCCACAGTATTGTTGCATGTTTAACCATGATCATTATTTCCCCTTCTGTGCAGGCTTGTGAGAGCTGCTCACAAAAAAGGTGCAAACATTATACTTATTCAGGTGTGTAACTTTGAGCATGTGCTAATTCTTGCAACATTTATTGGCATCTTGTTATTCTGTGTAAATGAGCCCCTGTTATGTAAATTTGTGCATATCTTTTACTGTCCAGTGCTTGGGGCATGCTCWTGAGGCACACCCTATTGCACCCTTTAATATATATGTTGTATATTATAAGTTTTGCTTCCATATTCCAAGAACTCTATAGGATTTTCTTTTATATACAGGAACTCTTTGAAGGGTATTACTTTTGTCAAGCCCAAAGGGAAGACTTCTTCCAGCGAGCCAAGCCCTACAAGGGTCATCCAACAATTGCGAGGTAATATTATTTTCTAGAAGGCTGATTTTGTAGAAAGTCTCCATAGAACAATTGATTTTTTTAGTTTTTGCTATTTTGTTCATGCTTTGATACCTTTTTGCCTAAGTATCATGTCCCTTGGAGTTTTATGGAAATGATCTTCTCTCCATGATATACGATCTTGAAAATACTTTTTGTAACCAAAAAATATGAGAGAAGACTATCAAGTTTTTAGAATCCAGGTGGTGCAGTGAGTGGTTGGGTGTACCTTACTTGGTAGCTAGGGAAATTAAAAGTTGCAACATATAATTTTTGACAGGATGCAGAAATTAGCCAAAGAGTTGGGGGTAGTGATACCTGTAAGTTTCTTTGAAGAGGCAAATAATGCTCATTACAATTCAGTAGCAGTCATTGATGCTGACGGAACTGATCTTGGACTTTATCGGAAATCTCATATACCAGATGGGCCAGGTAGTAGAATTTTCTTCTGTTCTTTCTTTCCTCATTCCCACTCATGCTTTTCCTGCAACTTGTCAGGATGTTGGATGATTTCCGTTACATGACTTTCTTTATGCTGTTTAATGCATTGCCTCCTTTTCAGGTTACGAGGAGAAATTTTATTTCAATCCTGGTGATACTGGCTTCAAGGTGGGTACTTGCTTTCATGTGTGACCACCAAATCCCATGCTTCTTTTAGATAGAGTTGGATCATGAAAGTGAAATGTTAGTTTGTTATGCCAATTGTTACTTAACCTTATTTTTCCGATGTTATTATAGCTTTCTAAATGTGAAGGAAATAAAACCCTAAATTGTAATTAAGTAAAAATAAGAAGTTGAGATAGCAAGATATGAAAGTGTCAAGTAAAATGAAGACATGTTACGTTTTTTTATCTCCCAGATTGGAATAACAGCTACTTACTACAATATAGGATACTGTTCTGATATTAATTTTCAAAATGCTAATTGTTGAGGGATGCAAATTAGATGGAATTATTTGTTGTATCTGTTCGATTGCATTTGGCCTTTTTCCTTTGGATCCTGTATAGATTCATCATCTGCAAGGATACTTATATATGTTATCTTTGTGTATATTGGCTACAGGCGTTCCAGACTAAATTTGCCAAAATTGGAGTTGGTAAGTCATTAGTTTAGAACACACTGTTTTTTCTCCAATTTAGAAGAGTATTTGCATACTGGATTTCTCGTTTTCATGCGTGCTTGGTTTATTCCTGTCTCTTATACACATCTAGATGTGTATAAGAGACAGATGTAAGACATGACACTTATACTGTATATAAAATTTTATCTGTGAAATTAAATCTTGTTTCTACAAAATGGCCAAACCAACATTTAGACACCAGTATCCGAGTAACTTAGGTAGTTACTGGTGTACTTTCTTGGTGAAAGTTTTATTTGACGATTGGTTCTTTTCTTTGAGTTTTATTTTGATTTCTTTGACATGAATCTGGGCATTTCCATATTTCTCTATTCTTCGAGGGACAATGTTGAGGTTTTTTGAACTCCAAAAATAATAAATTCAGGTTCCATTAGTGGCTTCTAATCGCATTGGAAAGGAAACTATTGAGACTGAGCATGGTAAAAGTGAGATCACTTTTTATGGGAACTCCTTCATAGCAGGTATTCAATCATTTCAAGGCTGCTTTCCCTATTTTGCATGTAGGGTTTTCATATTATTTTTAGTGTRGAATTTAGACAATTTCTACTAAATAACTTTCGAATTGAAACTCTTRGTCAACAGGCCCCACTGGGGAAATTGTTGCTGTTGCTAATGACAAAGAAGAAGCAGTCTTAGTTGCTGAGTTTGATTTGGAAAAATTGAAGTACAAGAGATGTAGCTGGGGAGTATTCCGTGATCGGCGTCCTGAGTTGTACAAGGTGCTCCTAACATCYGACGGTGGCAATGCATCTTTATGAATTTCCTCTCTCAAATGATAAAACTTCAGTAAGCTAGTATTAATAAATTGCTTAACATTCCTTAAGCGACATCATGTGATAAACCTTAAATTGATATCTTCAGGGTTTTCCTGGTCTTAGAAATGATCATTGGTAGCTTGTTTTATTTATGGCATATACTTCCCATCTGTTTCTGACCTGTTCTGTTCCCGTCCATGTCAGTGTTTTTAATTATTTGCAATTGGCCCAAATAAATTGGAGTGAGTCCKAATGATCTGTCTAGAATTGCTCAATCCTGCTGTAATTGATAGAATTAGGATTTCAGATTCACTTATTCAAATGGACAATTTCCAAGATGATATTAAGGAAAAGGCTACACATACATCAAGTGTATGTGGTACCCACATACATTTTGACATGTCTCTTTTCTATTGGCTGTTAAAATGYGACCCTTTTYTATTAAATTATGGAAAATGCTATACACAYCCCTTAGGGCTGCATATAAGRATTAAATTTTGCTTAAAATGYTAAGTATTTATAGATGTATGTTAAYATTGCACAGAATTTGYTGTCATAAATGTTTACTTTTTTYAAAACCTTRCTTTTTTGACTTCTTATATGRAGCCCTAAGGYTTYTATATATCATAARCCTTAAATTATTTRRTTCRAATCTTTCTCCCCRTTTTTTTGATTTTAATGTGTTGTCTAAATTTTATTGYCTGAAAGAAAAAATGTATGTGGTACCCACATACWCTTSATGTATGTGTATCACTATCRTMATATTAAACTACRCCGTACTACTTCGTGGATTGCACTTTTGTTGTACGGTTATTACGTGTGAACATAAATACATAATATATTTTAAAATTTACTCTATGGAGTAATTTATTGTGAATGATTAAGGTTAAGCGCAACAATGTAAAAGTTTTTTTAAAATTTTTTAGTGCCACTATCTCACAAGCTCATAGTACAAATTTTGCCTACCACTTAAAAATTATGCCCAACAAAGTAAAACTTTTGTATCTATAATCTACTTTTTTGATTCTTTTAGAGGGAGTCAGATGTTCCATGAATGTCTGTTATTAGTGTTTTTGGTGAATTAAGGAGATTTATATCATGCGTTTTTATTGTGGCCTGATTAGGAGTCTTAGGATTTTGTCACGGAAGATCTAGATAGTTTAAGTTTCAACTATAAAGCTCTCCTCATTACATAGATTTGACATGATTTTACAAGAGATCATCATAATAGTTTACTAGTCTTGTAAAATAGCCTTGCAAGAAGTCTCTTTTTTTTAAAGAAAGGTCGTTTTTTCCTATTTTTTCTTTGGCACTTTTCGATATAGTATTATGACAAGTATATGACAATTACTCGCGGGATGGAAATTTTAATTTATTGTGGTTCTTGTCATTCTATGTATCTGTAGATAAGAGTATCTATGAATTAGTCCTCAACTGTTTTTACTAAGTTTTCGTAATCACGGAGCCTGTGCTTACAGTATGATATGCTCATCTCTAGCAAAAGAACGCTTTCTTTTACAATACTTTCTGGTTCGTGGGGGAGGGGTTCATATATATCTAAAGATCTCATTTTAAGTACTTTCAACTTTCCTTGATAAGAATCGCAACGGATATGTGTTTATCGTGTCGA
>SNQN01001187.1:41788-62121 GCA_008642245.1 Bassia scoparia | reverse complement strand
AATGCCGATGATGTCAGTTTAATTGTTTTGTTTCTAATTGTTGCTATTAAAATCTCTTTCTCTTTGTGGTGCCTGTTTGGCCTCCAATTCCACTTACTTTAAGCATTCATTTTATGCTGTTGCTGAAATCAACTCTTACCTCTTCTGACTCGTGCCGGAGTCAAGTGATTCCGTAAAAACCTTTATGCCCATGTTTGAGGATTATGCATTCGTTGGAATTCTTTTGCACCATAACTTTATTCCAAACTTTATTCTCAGCTTTCTCATCTTTAGTTTGTAGGCAGCAGTGGACCTATGTGGCTAAGTATTAGATTGGGGGTGCTAAGTGCTAAGTGCTAACTCACGACTGATGCCCAAAATAATAAAAGAATCCTTTACGACCCTTGTTTTTTAGTCCTTGCAAGAATTTTATTTGGTTACATTCCCTTTAATAGTATTAGATTGGGAGTATATTTTTTTTTTTTTTTTTTTTTGACATTTCAGCGTTAATAATCCTAATTCTGTCTGTCTTTGATGGATCTCATTTGCAGAATCAGATTTCTTCTTGTTTTCGAATTTCATGTGGTAAATTATCCTGATATGAGTTTTTTTACATAAAGTTTCCCACTTTTCCACATGATGATGCTCTCAATCGTACATGGATCGTCGAATTGTACATTTTAGAAGCTTTTTAGCTGGTCCCATGCAATTTGACTTGTGGTTTTAGTGATATGCTAATGCCTAATGTTTTCCACTCCATTGTCAAGTCTTTTAATGTAGTACATTCCCAGGAACATTTTCCRGTAGTCCCCTAAAATCTTTGTTTGTTCCTTCTTTCAGTGGTGATTATAGTTTGTTCCGTAACAAACTATCGTCGTTGTCTGGTGAGAGATTTAGTCGGCTACATAGGTTGCCCTTGTCAGTTGAACTGTCTAGTATCAGTTGACGTAGAAGTTTATGCAGTATAATTAGTCATCAGCATATATGTCATTMTTTCTATTCATGTCACTCGAGGAATGACTAAATGGCTAACATGTTAGTACCCTGAAACTTATTTCACTCACAAAATTTATATTTAGGCTTAAGTGGTGCAAAACACTGAAAGTTTTGGGTAAAATGTTAGCTATCAATTACGGATTAGTAATGTACTCCGTATTTAATAACGGCTGTTTGGTTCACACAGTAGACAGTATTACAGTATCTTGCAARCGTTCAGTAAAACTCATCTTCAAGMGATTTGTGCTACCTTCTCCTAAATCTATTGAGTTAGCTTGTATTCCTTRCGTATTATAATTCTCGCAACTTTTTGCTATTATTTGTGAGTGAGAAAATATTCAAGTGTTGCGAAAATTGCGAMGCAGAGGAAGTAGAATTTATACAAAATGGAGAAGGATACAATTGTTTATTACTCTTTATTAATAATTTGTGAGACTTTGTAGTAACACCATCTGTTTTAACTTAACTTGGGGAATTAGCAATAATAGCAATTATAATTGACTTTGTGAGTCTGCTTCGAAGTTGAAGAAGCTGAATGTTTATAAGCAAAATAGGATTCAATGCCAGCCTGTTTTCTTCATTTTAGATTCCTTGATGTTAGAATGAAGGTAATTATAACATCATTATAGTTAACTTTGATACAAGGCATATTATTGTTCTTCTGCAGTGATAACTCATCTAATCCTCGAATCGATTGATGTTAATAAGTAAAAACTCTACATTTCATAATTTTCATTGTTAGGGGTGAGAAGGTGACCATCTTCATAACGTTATGTTGTGTGTATTTGTTCATAAACAGCAATTTTCATGACATAATGTCGTTATGTTTATGAAACTGGTATTTATCCATGTAACCATGTTTTAATGCTTCAAACGAGTCAGGGATTATTGTTTTTACCCTTTACATAACTCCTCCACGTAACACAATTCTCGCAATGATTTATGTCAAATTGTTGCGAGAATTGTGTTACATAAGAAGTAATACGTATTACAATAATTAGTTAAACTTTGGCTTGACTGAATCTTGTCTCTGAAAACTGTTAGTGAGGGCATCAGCTTCTTCCTTTTTCTCCCTTACTGTATTACTTTCAGTAATTGCCACTTACTGTGTTGAGATTTAAAGTAGGCATGCATTTAGAATAGTTGAATTATATTTAATTAATTACAGAAAGTTCTTGTGAGGATCTACTGTATTATTCTTGCAGTCATGCATCCTTTTGCTTGGAAATTGTGAAACACAAGAGGAAACAACACAAATTTCAAAAATTCTATGGGACTCTGGCAGCCAGGTTCTGTAACCTCCTTACTCCTTAGCTTACTCCTTGCAGTTCATTGTTCATATCATATAATCTCTCTCATATTCATGATCATGTATCTTCATCTACCTCCTTAACACCCTCTTCCTCCTCTTCTAAGCTTACACACACTTGTTTCTCCTTTGTCCTCTCCGCCTTCGACGTCATCATCATGTTCATTGTCATTGTCATCATCATCGCGTCAATGTTTGGTTGAACAAAACTTAAACGAAGCCTCCGTCTTCCTAGAAGCTCGAAGACACTCCTGTGTCGGTATCCTAATCTCCTTCAGCACAAACCTTCCATCTTGTCTGTAAGACTGAAATGAAACAGTCGGTTTCCCTGCCTGTCCTATGTAGGATATAGGCGGAGGAAACATCGTCTTTTCGTTACTTCTTTTCTTCCTGAAGTAAGAGTCGCCCGAATGTCGTCTTAGATAATTACCTTGCCCTCATCCTGTTACGGTACTCTGCTCCCAATTTTCAATCTCTACGTCACCCAAACTCTCAGAACCAAGGCTTCTGTGCACACTGCAGGCTGTCAGAGTCGAGACTCGCTCCTCCGATGGTATGGTAGCGAGTACCGTCATTGGTCGAAAACAGGGTATCTCCACACCTTTTTTCTCATCTTGATTGTATTACTCACACTCTTGGAAACCAAGTCAATCGGAATGACGACGATATTGTTGTGGGGAGAAAGAAGGTTGATGGAGGAGGTTGAATGCAGGGTGGGAAGGACTCTCCTTGAAATGAAGCTCGCCGAAGATCTCAGTGAAAGAGTGATGATCAAGGGGTGGTTGTAAGTCTTAATATGGTTCAAAGAGAGAGGAATCAATCAGTGAAGGAGATTTGTTTCTGTATTGTGGTGTCAAAGATGTGCCTTAGGCTTTTACAGACTGCCATTGCTATTTTCCTGCTATTCTTTACTTAAATCTTCCCTTAAATTTGAGACCTCACTTTTTTTCTCTTTTTGTTTTTTTTTTTGAGCAAAACAACAAGAATAGAAATTTTAGGTTGTATTGAGGAAAAATAGGGTGAGAAGGTCACTTTTCACGGGATAGAGATGAATATGGGGGTTGATCTGTTCAAAGAAGTAGAGGCTGATGAGCTGATAACAAGGAGAAGCTGTTCTTATGTATTTCTTTCTTGAGAGGTAGGAAATATCAGATATTTTCCTTTCTAGTTGGAAGGAAGGTGGACTAGGCTATATATACAATAATATTATTCCGAGGCTCGACTATAAAACCTGTATTAACTAATGTAAAATATTGAGTACGCTAATCAAATGTGGCGCCAACTTCATTTATGGAATTAAGTATTACCAAATGAGATAAGATGATATATTCTGACGAATTTACACATCGAGAGGACTTGTATGTATTTTTTTTCGAGCGCTCGTTTTTCGAATAATGTGATGGAGTGAGAATGGATTGATAATTGTGTTGGTTGTGAATATAAGTATTGATCTAATCAACTTGTTTACTTAGGTAGTGTAGTTGCATAGTTGCATGGGGTGAGCATAAGTAGAGGTGGTAGCAATTGTGGATTTGTGGGAGGGAAAAGGGTTGGCTATAAATAGAGGAAGAGAAAGGTGGAAGAGAGAGAAAAAAGGGTCTTTAATTTGGACCAATGAATTTGAGCCTTTGTTTACACCACCTCTTGTGCAAATTGACGTGAGTTGCATATTCGGTTGCGTTGTATCATGTCTAGGATTCTCTTCCTATTTAAAACACGGCAAAAATCAAAGGTTTAGGTTTAAATATATGATTTTTTTTTTTAAAGCTATGAAAATTGCCCATCAAAATTAATAAAGTATATATGTAATATTCTATACTTGATTTTTTTTATGGTGGTTATTATCCAAAGAAAGAAAGAGAAGGATAATTCGTGATAATGAACTAAAGATTGCAATTCTTCGTTGATATGTTGGCTACCAAAAATGTTGAAAATAATGGATGAATCGTATTTTATTGTCGTGTGATTTACTATGTAAGAAAATTTAGGAATAATGTGTAGAGTAATTAGGTGAGTGGAGGTGGTTCATGTCAGAAATGGCCGGTCAACGCCAGAAAAGGAGGTAAGGTTTTTGCAAACTTTTTTTAATGTCTCACTTAATTTTTTTTAAAAGGTCTTTGCTAAAAAATAGTTTTAAATGTTTTTTTTTCGCAAATTTTTCTATTATAATATGAGTGAAATTAAAAAACAAAACAAATATAGATCAGATAGTGGGTAAATTAGGAGTAAGGGATTGTTTATTTCAACTTATATTTAACGACATGGACATATACTCAGGGCGGAGCCATAGTGTAAGTAGTGGGGTCCTTTGATCCCACTTAAAATTTAAAAATTATTTTTTTTATTATAATTTAGGTTTTTGTAAATTTTTCTTCTAAATTTTGAGCAATTGAACCCATTAAAATTTATCAAATAAATTTTGAACCACTCTATATTAATTCTAGATCCGCCACTGCATATACTTAAAAACGACTAAGTGAAAAGTGCTAAATCAATACAAGTATTTTGTTAAAAGATCTATCACATAAAATATTTGTGAGTTGTGACACAAAGATCAATCTCTTGAACTCTTCTAGGAAAATCAAATTCTAGATACAAAGTCAATTTTTTATCATGAAAATCTTAGATGACCTTTTGAATGTAAAGTTGTGATATTATTTAATTACTTACGAAAGTTTTAAATTGCCAAAACTAAAATTTAAAAATTCTTGTATTTGAAGGGGTATTGAAGAAACTCAACTTTTGGTGGAGCAAAATCTATAGTCCGTACAAAGAAAGGTTGTACTAGGAGATGACTATGATGCTTGTATTAAATTAAAATATCTAAAATCTTATCATCGTTGTTTATATCTCTAGTTTTTATTGATGCCTTGACTTTGGATTAAAAGCGAAATTTAATTCTTACAATATCATTCCAACATTAAAGTGCGCTTAATATCATAAATTTAATTTTAAAATACACTCAACATCTCAATTTTGAGAATAACTCAAGTTGTTAAAATATGACTACTTAAAATTGAAAGTCGATATTTTCATAAATTTTATAGAGACTACAAATGTAAGTGTATGCACAATGCACTAGTTGGTGTTATTGTCATTGGTGCAAGTCCATGCAACTGGTTCACAATCGCACAATGTGTATTATTGATTATAATTTTGCTAAAGAATTGTACTCCAATAACGTGTATTATTGAAAGTTGCTAATTTCCAATGCGATGCTCGAAACAACCTTGAATACCTTTTTATTCGGGAAATGCAAGCTTTCATCATGGCGTAGTTTGTGTTGGAATGTTGTGTATAAATGCAGCAAATAACACAAAGCAATGACTCTTGGAGCATATAAGGCTTAATGATACCACTCGTACACAACTGAGTTGTCCTTTGAGTGCGGAAGAAAGGCACTCCTTTTTTTCCTTAAGGAAGCAAATCTTTGGCTTTTTATCTTCTTTGATTTGTTGTGAAATTTCGTCAAAAGTGAGAATATTCCACAATTTTGTCCTAAATAATCCTTTTTGGTGAGGAAATGACTGTAGTGGTTCCTTACCCATTTCTCTTCACAAATCACAACCAAAGATATCGAAGCGGAAGCAGGACCGTCTGAGAAAGTGTGTTAAAGTTCTAACTTATAGAATTTCGAAATTTTATTAATTAAAAAAAACTTACCCTTTCTTTCAATATTTAAATCGATAAAATTCGATATATAAAGGTTTAAATTACAATTTTAGAACAGGGCGTCTAAAAATGCTTTGAGACGCCGTATGGAAGTGTTGAAAACTTGTGACGTTAAGTGCAATTAAAAGCGTCATAAAAATCAATCATTTGGGTATTATGGGTCATGTAATTCCAAATATCACGGCTGCATCACTGCATGCATTAAGCTTAAGTGCATGACCACTGTCTTGTCTATGCTCTAAAGTGGTGTGATGAGGTTTCTGCTAGGTAATACTAATAACATGTAAGTAGCATAATCAATTAGTTTGTTGTATAATATCTTTGCAAGAACCTACTTTTTTACTCCTGAATCTTGATGCAATGAATTCATCAATTAAATATGAGTAGCCTTTGCTCAGATTTTCTCAGGCGCTGTAATAGGATGTGTGGAATCAGTGAAAGATTTTCTCTGATAAGGCATATACGTAGACGGGTTCGGTCCTAGGGTTAACCTGCTTGTGGTGTTTGGTGGGGTGAAGAAGAAAGGGGCCAAGGATATTTAGCAAATATGCACATCTAGTTCATCTATATTTTGGTGGGTCGCTAGTCTTTCAACAATAGTTTTTGGATGTGAATGACTCGTTTTGTGTTCAGTGACGTCAAGCTACTAACCCTTTGTTGATAACGTCAATAAATAATGGACGAGGATAGCATCCTGAAGAATATTACAATGATTTATTGCCTATTGCGATTGCGTTACTGATACCAAAAAATCTCAACGAGTACCAGATTTTGTCAGGAGTGTGAAGCAATCTGGTGACAAGACTGGAGCAAAGGTCAAGACACAATCAACATGAAATCTTTCTAATGTTTATGTTTAACAACTCAATCTATTCTCAACATGTGAAATCTGTTCCTTAAATTCGCTAAATAGTTTACTTCTCCGTTTTCAAATACATGCCAATAAAGGAATTTTTATATCTATAAATAATTAAAAAACGGAGGAAGTATTTCCTTTTATTATAATGTTAACTAGCTAGCAATTCCTTATTGGATTGTGGTGATCTTCTTTCAAACCTCGTCAACTCGTACATTGCTAACGATCTCTTCATTCTTTGAGACGAAAGCAAGGTGTTTCAGAGTCAGAGTAAATTTTGATCAAAAAAGAAAGGAAATTCGGCAAACTGCGAATAAATTTATAAATACAATTTTATGTACAAAAGCATTATAAAATAACAATACTTCGTAGTATTATTATGTTAAAGTGATTCTTGAGAGTTTATTTATGTTATTTACAAAATAATTTTCAACTGCAAAGTGTGAGAAAGGAGAACAGAGTTGCTCAACACTCCATGTCATTTATACATCTCCCACATTCTCATGGAAATAGTCAGGGAAAATCATTAAAGAACACAATTCACAAAGATTAACATGGCTAGCGTCTATGGGAACCAGAGCGTCATGTTAGCTACCATCTACGCACATGAAATTAGAAGCAAGCTACAGACCATGGAAAGAATACGGGGCAATTAGAAATGGTAAAAAGAAGAAAGGGAAAACACTAGCGAGTCTTGAAACTAATCACAATTCCAACCTTCTCCAAAACATACGTGTTAAGTTAGTAGGATTGGCAGTTTGAATCAAAGGCCAGAAGCTTAGACAGTAGTCTAACAGCACGGGGCTTTAACGCAAGCTTCTACACGCTCTACCTAGAATTCACACAACCCAGGTTGCTCATGTCTTTGGCTTCTCTGTGACTCGTGCTGTGGGGGCCGGCCAACAAGACTCACAGGATCTTTCTGACAATTGAGGCACTAGATTGAAACACAGGTCTGAACGGATCTTTAGACTGGCTTGTAAGCCTTAAAAGACTGCAGTGAAACGGAGAGTCATCAGAATCATCTCCATCCTCAGAATGTTTAGTATCATGGGGATGTCAAACACGGGTTCATCATCAGATGATAGTGCTCAGGTTCTGATCCCTCAGTCTCTTCATGAGATAATCACCCAGACAAGGCTGTGAAGGGCTTTGATGTCCTCTCATCAGAGGGTCCTGCACAGGAAGAGGAAGTCTATCCTGCCTTCTTCTTGTCCCGCAATCTCTTGGTGATAAGGGTTTTGAGGAAATTCATCACTTGGACGGCGTACATCATGCAGTCAAAGGATCTGCCATCTACAACAGAAAAAAAAAAATCAAGCTAAAGACCTGCAAACTGCCATTCTCTTGCATGCTTCTACGAATGATCTCGGAATCAAACAAATACTAGATTTATAATTTTAAATAATAAACCAAAACATGTGTACTAACTACAGACAAATTAATGGAGATGAAATGTAAAAGTTCCTTAACCCTAGTCGCTGAGAGTGCAGGACAACTGAGTCAACGACCCAAGCATGTCAGCACAAGCCCGCTTACCAGACAAATTAAATATCAACTACGAATATATCTTGCAAAACAACTATTAGAATTTCCTTAATGTCAATGCCAAAAGATAGCTGTTTGGGTTCACAGATCATAGAATGGTCTAGCATAACACTGGTAACAGGTGCACAATAAAGGTTTTAAGGTAAAAAAATGGTTTCGAAAAATCACCTTTTCAAGATGTAATAAACAGAAAGAACGGGAATCCTTACTAGTATTTAAATCTAAAGAGGCAGGTAGGTTCATTGAACTACCTGTGTCATATTTGGAGCAAAAACCATAGCTATGTTGTGAGCATTCATCTTATTGTACTGCTCCTCGTTGAACAACATCAGCCATCAAGTTGATGGCCAATCAGCAAGGCACTCCGTTGGAGGAAGCAGCCTTACAAGCTAATGCAATCTCTCAGACTGGAACTGCATCATAACCTCGGTTCCACGGATTAAAAGACCCAGTCGGATTCCTAAACCAAGCCTGGAGAACAAAGTCAAAGAAGTGAGTTCAAGGGATTTCAAGATAAAAGAAGAAAAAACATTTGCTCTAAGTGTGTATGTAACAATAAGAGTTACACTCATTTTTAGATGACATTTACAAGCACTTTACAGCATGAATTTAAATACACTGATTTTCAGTTAACAGAACTTTAAAATAGTTGGGCGAGCCACTATCAGATTCAGCACCATTCATAAATTTGATCATAAATGGAGTATCTTCTAAGTAGCCAGACAGTAGGCACTAACAAATAACAATTGCAATCAACACTAATAACTATCAATTATCAAACAACTATTTATCTTGTTATATTGAAAAAAGATAAATAGATGTGCTCAAGAAACCATTGGAATTGGCATTGTAATGTGATAAAGTTATCTGCACATCTTGTTTCACAGGTTATGACAATTCAAACAAATCTTACTTGATAAGCGCAGCTAAACAATGACATCTATGTCATCTGGTATGATTACCCCATTCAACTGGTCTCTAACAAACTCCTCCTGTGTGTTGGTCTGCGTTATTCTAAAATTCCTTCCTCCTGCAAACGAAAAGATCAAAGATTTAACACACACAACACAATACAAATTATAAATTAGAGATTTAACATACGTGGAGCACCGATCGAAGAAAATAATCTCACAAGAAAGAGAGGGATCGATCTGGCGGTACAAAGAGATATTGAGTTTCACAAGGTTACATGTATGGATGTACCTGCAAGCTCCTTGAGCAATAGAGACGCCTTTGCATCAACATAAGTATTGTGGCACACAATTCCCTCTTGCGTCAAAAGAAGCGCATGGATTCGTGGAAACACCAAAACTGATGTACTGCACATATAAATATATACTATGAGATAAGCAAATGCTGAAACTACAGTGCAGCATTAGTTTAAGTTACTATAACAAAAAATATTAGGGCATAACTGTAGGACATTGTGTATTTAATATCGCTCTGAAATAGTAATCTGTTTCGAGAAGACACTAACTGAAATTATGTCTCATACTCTTACACAAATGAGACAACAGCATTAAACAGTAGTCCAATATATTTGATTTAGAGAAGACAGTAAAGAGGAAATAACCAGCAACGGTTAAACAGAGATAATGGTGGAGAGAGGAGGCAATAGAAGTAAATTGTCACATGATAACAAAAGTACATCTATTCGGCATTACAATAGATTATTAGATTAATTGCAAACATTTTTCTCATCCAAATTAAAATTAAATACAAATTTGCTCTACTATAAATCTATAACAAGAATAGGTAAGAGAATACAAAATCTTTCATGTGAGATATTGGCAACCAAAACAAGCTATGATGAGTTCACAATTCTTGTAGCAGGGAGATCAATCAATCAAGCTAATCCCATAAGCGGATCGGCTGTAGCGGCAGATGGTGATAATAATACCAACCATTTGTAAAGCTTTTTTTTTAGTTTTTTTTTCTAGACAATTTGTTCAATATGGATCAAGTGTTTTCAAAAAATGGCAGGCAAGCTTATAAATGGCCATTGTCTTCCCATATCCATGTTAAACATCGAGATACATTCAACGGACTAACTTTAAAATGGCAATACAATAAGACAGCTGACAGTTCAAAGGTTCATAGCTTACAAAATGCTTCAATTGAATTTCAGGTAAGCATGTATAACCTGAATCATCATTCATCCCTACACTAAAATATCAATAACGAACTCTTATGATTTCCAACAAGTGATTTATTAACATAAACTAAGGAAGCTTTATCATAGACTCATAAGATGAGTCCTCTGTGGTTGTAATGCTGTTATACTGATTATCATTCCTTAAGAGATAGCTATATAACAAGTTTTACAAACAATTAGAATCTAAAAAAACCAAGCATCGATTCCAATCTGTTCTCAACAAAATAATTAATGTTCAGATTTATTTGATAGCTGCAAAAGCTCCAATGTTCTATTCATATTCGCAGCATCGCGCAGAGTCTCACGACAATTCTATTAATCATTCAAGAAGCATGTTAATTGACATCATTACGAATAGTCAGCCAAACAAAGCTCAAAATCAAATTGAGACCGAAGTGCCATTGCCCGTAATAGATCATCAGTATCAACATTTGGCATAGAAAAATGCATGATTTGTCTCTAGAATTTTACAAAAAATTTCAATTGCAAACGAATCTAGTGACATGCCACATCACATGCATATAATTAACAGAAGATTTATCATGATTCTCCAATATTGTTCGCCATCAACAAAACCACATCATTATGCCCCAGGTTTACCAATTGCAAAAGAAATGACATAGTTTCTCTCTAAAAAAACCATATACAAAATCCTTACTTATAAATTCACTAAATTCAAACACCTAATTCAAATCATGGATAAATAATATTAAACTTTTTAATAAAAAAATCTTCAATTATACAAAATCCATAGCAAAGATGAACAATAAAGCAAATGTACCTTGCCACTAGAGCATCTTTTAGGAAACTTCAGTCAAATTCAACAGGTCAAAAAACCTAAGAATCATTAAACCGCTCTCAAAAGTGACATGACCACGGTGGGGACATTGTAGGCCATCAACATATCCATTGCAGAAGAAGAAAGATGATCTCTCTATCAGCGCTGCAACAATCAAAACTTTTAACTAAAGTAACAGAAGGAGTATAAATGAAAAGTTCTTCCCTTCTTTCTCTCTCTCTTCAGCTCTTCTGTTTTGTTCAACCCACTTTGGTTTCTCTCTCTAAAACTCGAATTCGAATCAGCAATCCATCCAACTGAGTTTAGTTAGGGTGTCTGGTTATAGGCTGCGTTTGGGTGCAAAACAAAGATCAGAGAAGATGCTGAGAAATGGATGCGAATGCAACACTTCTGTCATTGTAATCAAGGTATTAGGTGTATCAAAAAATTTCTTCGAAAAAATCTAAAAAATTGAGAAAAGTTTTCAAAATTGAATTTTTAAAATGGGGTATTGGAGTGCATTGTGAAATTGAGAGAATGGTTAAAAAGGAAGGACGTGGGAATCATGAAGTGAATGAAGCATTCAATTAAAATGCATGGGTACTTTCTAAATTCTATACAGCAGCTGCAAAAAACGGCGCGTTGAAGAAGCAAAGATGAAAGAGAAGATGGAGTTTGGTTCTTTAAAATTTTAAGTTTAATTAAAATCCAATTAATGAGACAGTTTTTTACACGTACTTTTGCATTATTACAACAATTTAGGTGTTTGCACTTTCTTGAAGTTTTTTCTTTACACAGTTATTGTCCATTTTATTTTTGTTTGGTGTCTTCAAAAGACTTCTCTTCCTCCAAACAGTGTAATGTATTTAATGCCAGTCATTGTCATACTTCATAAGTACTTTGTTTTGTGGATTTCTAGTGTGATGGCTTTTTGTGGTTGGCTTATCTAAGCATGGGTAAAGATATGTATATCTGTACTCTAAAAAAACTTGACTGGATACATGGAATTAACAATTGAGTTGAAATATTTGAACTTACGGGCGTTTGATATGTTATAGGGAAAGGATAAGGAAAAGATGGTAAAAGGATAAGGATTTTACAATAGGGATAAGGATATATATTGTATTCCTTTGTTTGGATTAAATGAGAATAAGATAAGGGAATAAATCGTAAAATTACTAATTAGCCTTTACTATTCTTATTTCTCCTTCAATATTTATATATCATTAAAGTAATAGGTAAAATCATTATTAATCCCTTATCGCTCTCCTTATATCACCCCCCTGGTATTATTTTGTAGTGATAAAGAGGCAGTTATCCTTATCATTGTCCCTCTAAACATGAAATCCTTCCAAACAACATGGGACTAAGAGGGAAAAGATAGAAATCCTTATCCTTCATATTTTCCTCCCAAATAACAACCCCTTAGCTCAATAAGATGACACCAATAATAGTTATTCTTTAGAGAAATTTATTTTTGGAAAAAGTTCAACTCAATTTAATTAAAATTAGTTTACACAACATGACACAACACGATATCATCATTTACTCAATTTTGAAATGCAAGAGCTTACAACTTACACTAACACAAGATTAACAATTTTAGGTCAAGAATTTTGACATATCACAATAAATAGATGACACATAGAATACCATTGTTATAACTAGACTGTACAAGTTACTTTTGGACAAACAAGCTCACCCGTATGTTTAATTTTAGGGTCTATGTAATTTATGAATTTTAGTTTGGCTTCACACACTCGCATCAATGTTTTGTATTTAGTTTTTAGTTGGCTACAAATGATCACATTAACTTAATATCGTTTGTTTTTTTAAATGTTAGGATTTTTCTAGAGTTGAGAAGATGGTAGAGTTGTAAGTGTGAGGAGTGAATTTTTTTTATTATTTACATGTGTACTATTTTTATATAGTAAGTTGTTTTAGATCTTATAGTTTCAGCCAAACAACAATGAATTACTTATTAAACTTTTATTATCGTTAAACCAATAGATAACTAAAATACATTAGTGCGATAATTTCAAATAAATTAAATGTACATCACAAACATCTATCAAATGTCACTATATTGATCAAAAGGTTACTCTATCGATTAAAAGGGTTAATCTAGATGTTGATACATATAAATTTTTCATGTACCCGATGCCTAAGACTTTACGCGTATTAATTGTACTAGTATGTAAAGCAAGTATATACACAATAATAATAGAGAAAACTTGACTTGAGCGAGTGTCTAATGTGGTTGGTTGCCTGATGAAATGACTTAGTGAAGATTTATTAATTCGTATCATAATACTAATATTTATACTTCGTAAAGCATGTATTGCTTGTATAAGGTGACTATATATAGAGTACAAATGGTCTTTTGTGTAGAATACTAGAGTAGGACGTATCTAATTAGGGACTCTGAAATTAGTATCAGTTAGTTTGGTAACATAGTCGATTATCACGCATGCATGACACTTATCGATTTGTATTAACACTCTTATTCAACTATATGGTCATCTTACAAACAAATGTTCGTGCTTCGATCTTCTGTAGTTAATTCGAAATGAATTTTAGGCAATAGAAAGCGGAACATCATGATATACTACCATTATGCATTCTAATTTTGACTTAGCAATAGCATATAGTAATAGTTATAATGAACGAATATTATTTTGTTTGATAAGAATTTTAAATTAAGTATTAAGTAGTTAGTTTAGTACTGAACGATCTAGCATCTGTTTCCTTCTTCATCTGTTGTCAAAATAAAACATGGAGTAGTGGTTTATATTATTGTATTTGCTCACAATGCTTGCATTCTTAACCCACCACTTAGACCATAAAGTCAATGGGTTGTATTGCCGTTCAAATTTTCAAATTCAAAAACGCGAGCATCTCTCGTACCTAGTCTCCAATTAATTCTCAATTGCGGTCGAATTAATGTGGCAGTGAAGACCTCTTATAAACAAACAGTGCAGCAGATTTATCATAAATAATATTCTTTCTTTTTATATACTCAAATTCAAATTGATTCAATATCTTAGATATTAATACTCAGAAAAAAATATTAATGCTGACTTTTTTTTTTTCAATTTAATTACTTGCGATGTTGAATAGAAATCTATATATCCAACATCAGGTGTCAATACCAATTGATTGTTGTTGTTATAGTGATGATTGGGCTATACTGTGGAGGGGCAGATCCTGTGTTCATCCTCAACTAGGGATGGGCAAAAACAGTGGATACGCATTCCGGAACCGGTTTGGATTGGTACCGGATCGGTTCCAAAAATAGGAATCAATTGTGACCGTTCCGATTATTCTGTGTACGAACATTTTGGAACCGGCACCAAGAGTTTTATATAACTGGTACCGGTAATGGTTATTGAATTTTGAGTTTAATAAAATACCATTTGTTAAGTCCAAAAGCTCAAAATGATGTAAAACAATAGAACTTTAAATACTATATGTATAAAACATTGTGCTTTGTGTGTCAAACTACACATGCACAAGTATGAAATTAAGCTAGGATAAATCTTTCTTTTTATTATTTTATTTATTAAAAAAATTTAACCGGGTAACGTTCCCAACGATTCCAGTTCCATAATTTTTGGAATCGGTCAACCATTCTAATTTAGGAACCGGTCGTTTCAGATTTCCACTCCAAAATGGCTGGGTTTTCGGTCTTGCTCGACCCTACCCCAACAAACAATTGGAGAGATGACTGAAACTAACCAGTCAAAACTAGTCTTCGAATCCGAATTAGTCCAATAGGTCAACCAGGTGGTACACCAAAAAATTCCAGGTGTCACATTTTCTTATCCATTTGGAAGAAGGGAAGAACGAAATAATTTAGAGAGATTTATTTCTTTTGGTCGGAAGGAATCTAGTCTAATTTAGTGATATTACTAAGCATAGTACTCCGTTATAAGAAGAATTGAATTAAACAGAGTGAAGTACATAGAAGCTAGACTTAAGAAAGGGCCTGAGTAATTTTTGACTTATACATCCAAATTATTTAATTTCCAATAAAATGAGTTTGATTCAAAAAAAATTAAAACCCTAAAGATTTTCCCAATTTGATTTTCAAATATTAGGGTGCATTAAAGGTTGAATGGCTGGTAGTGTTGTGAGGAGTGATGGTGGTGGCGGTGGGTTGGTTTGCGATGGAGTGGTCTGCATGTGGGTTCGTGAGCTGGGCGTTCTGGGCTATTTCGTTGGTTGGGTGCTAACGGAGGGTTTTGTGGGCATGTGGATAATGTGATCGAGGGACGTAAGCCGGGTGACTTGAGGTGGCAGTGATAGATGAAGGTGGTGGAAGGACGTGATGGTTGTTGAGGTGACAGTAATGGATGAAGGTGTTTTTTTAATTATTTTTTTAATTTTTAAAGTTAAAACCTTGGTTACTCAAAAATCAGGTGCAGCTTATTAAAATGCTGAACGTCATGGCATGGGTAGAGTTTCAAAAACTTTGGAACAACTTGAAAAATTCAATCCTTAAACATATGACTTAGAATTCCATTGTTTATTTTATTTTGCACTCATCAGAGAATATAAGCCGTCTATGTGGAAAAAGGAAAATATGTTTCAAAGCGCAACATTTTATGGTAGATTGTGACTACTAAAGTAAAAAAATTTAATAACTACTTTATTAAGTAAGAATTTCTAAATTGCATAAAAAAATCATAAACAAATTGGACATTGTACTATTGCAAAGTACAAATCTTCATATTTTTTTAAAAGACGTTGGCTAGCTGCATCGGGTTATTCAATCAGATCACTTTTGGTTGATAATGATACTCGCTCCGTTTTTTGTAGATTTCCATACCAATTTGGAACGGTTTTTAAGAGTTGATTGAGTTGAAAAATAGTTGAGTAATGTTGTGTAAAAAAGTTGAATAATGTAGGTAAAGAGGTAAAATGTGTGATAAACTTTATGGAAAATAGTAATTTTGGGTGAATAAATTGGTAAAATAATAAAGCTTGACTTTAAAATGAGTAATCTATTAAATGTTGGGTAAATTAAGTAGTAAAGGTAAAAAAAGATTATTTAGATTGTTTGAACTATATTTTGAAAAAGGAGTATTTCCCGTAACGTAAGTATTCGCAACAATTGAGATTTCACGTCATTTTAAGAAAAAGATGTTAACGAGATATCAAAATATTGTAACACAATAAAGAAAACAGATTTTTCTCGTTGTGTTAACATTATATTTGACTAATTTTGAGTTAAATTTCTTCTTTAAAATGCATAAAAAGTCATAATTACGAGTTTTGCGTTAAGGAGGAGTAACTTACAATTCACATATAGATTAAAAGACGAGTAATCAATGGCTTTGTAAATTGTCACTCAACTTTTGGGCCTTCGCCGGATAAGACGCAACTTGGCATAAAATAAGAAAAGAAAAGTGTCCACCTACATCTGATGATGTTACATACATCCATTTTAATTAATCCGGGCTCAAACAATATCCAGGATCCATAAATAAAAATAAAATAAAATCAAATTCGAAATCGGAGATTCCAGTAGTTCACTTGAGAAAGAATTGCAGCCGAGTTGATTCTTTTGATCAATCACATCAGCATCACAGGATCACATGACATCCGCTATCCACGTGCACCTTAAACTGGCCGCACAGAATGGTTCGCCGCAACACAATGTCCCCTCAGCCCAATAACCATCTTCCTCTTCGCACGTCCCGATGAAATCGCTTCGCACGTCGGCCACTCTGGGTACATTCAGCCGGCCTGCAGCGAAGCAGTGACACGAGTTCTCGCGGCTGGACCGGCTGGAACGTGGGCCGACCCAGGTACAGCCCTTCGTAGTTAAATTGAGAGTGACGTGCGGAGTACTTTACAGTAGGATGTTCGGGTTGGTGACGCTGATGTCAGGAATAGATCCGCATCCATCTGTAATTTGCCTATAGAACAATGCCTTTTATTTTATAGTCGAGCTTGGAAAATTTAATTTGTAGAGCCGAGAGCTCACGAGTCGAAATTGGGGACTTTCGGCCTCGCAAAAATAAGCGCGTGGTGGCGGCGCGTGGCTGTGGCTCGATAAGGCGAGATGTCCAACTCCATTTAATCTTGTTATTATTACACATAATTGTTCACTATGAGACCAAGAAAGAAGGGTAAACATTGAGTGAAGATGATTTAAGTGACAACTTGTTTTCATGGTTTTGTAATGGACATGGCTTTCACGGTATAAATGACGGCATTGGCGAATGGTGGGTCGAAATTGGTCGGATTGTCCGTTATCAAATCTTGGAAAAATGAGTAAAATAATTAGTTGAAGAAAACGTTTACGAGTTGTTTAACTTAAAGGTTCTACAATACGCCTTTGTGTGGTGAGTGCTTAAATAAGGCAGTGAAAGTCAGCATTTCCAAAATCCTGAAACTTGGTAAGTTGTATGTTGGAATATGTGATGAATGTTATTTTGTTACGGAGTATGTCACATTGCAATACATAAATCGAGTAAGTATATAGAGAATATCACATGTTTGGATAATAGGGTCAATCACCATAAGTAGTATAAAAGTGGGGTCCATAAATAAAGTTGTAGGAAAAAATGAAAAAAGAAATTGAGTGGAGCCAATTTCTTTTTTTTTATGGAAAATGTCGCGGATTATTGAGGCGTCTATGTTAATTCAAAGACCGGTCTATTTAGTTTAAAGGTGTCTATGATAAATGTCAATGGTAGTCTATGTTTATTTATTAAGTCATCCATGTGATTGACCTTATCCAATCAACGTGATATTTTCATTCCATCCTACATAAATCATGTGTGAATTTGTTACCTTTGAGTTCAACTCATCAACGTCCACTCCGTCACACGAAAGATTGAGATGAAGGCTTTCACATTTATTTCGTATTGTGCAATTGGCGTGTCTACGTTTTCTTGATAGTGTAATTCACTTCTACAGTTTTATTATTAGATTCAGCTCCGTCGACGGTCGTTGCACATTTATACTAGTTTTTTTTAAAAGAAAAAACTAAAGGAAAGTTACAATTTACAACCAAATAATTACTCCGTAGTTCCGTACACATATTCAAATTTTCAAATACAACCGCCTATATAAGGTGTTGTTATTTTACAACTTTTAATCGTTAATGTTTACAATAAATGATCGTAGCAATATGAATATTTTACAAAAAAAAAAAATTGTTATTGAAAAACAATCTATGTTCATTATCGAGAAAAAAATCATATGTTTTCAATTAATTCATACTCGTAACTAAAAACTAATAAATGACTTAAATCGAGCGAAATTTGTGGTGTCTATATATTTAAAATTAATTCATTAAGTTATTTCATTAATAAGATATAATTTTTAACTATTTTTACTTTTTAGAAAAAAAAGTTTAGATAATTTAAATTCTAGCAAGAATTTAGCCATTTGTTATATATAAATTAATAAAAGAAAAAGAAAAAATGATTTGATATCATTTTAATTGTTGAAGAGAATTTTTTAATGAGATGTTGATATGTGTCTCATTGTGAATGTAAAGCGGGTTTTGCTATAAACGTGTACGGAGTAATATAATTACGAAGTATATAATTCCAGATCAAAGCTCGATTTAAAAAAAATGATACCCGTATAAACACAATCTTAAAAATTATGTTAAACCTTAATATTCAAGCAAATTTTTTTAACTCATAATCATATATTAATAATTTTTTTATATTTTTATTCAATCTTAAATAAGGGAGTTGGAGGGAAAATTAGGAGGAAAATATAAAAAGGTGGGTATTGCTTATATAGTTTACATAGCTAATAGATTTATTATTTATGTGAAAAATTATAACACATTAATATATTTGTACTAAAATTAGAAGATTCTACCACTCTGGAGTAATCAATGATGAGGGCGATAGGTGACCCTAAGGTTGCGCAACCCTCCAAATATTGATTTTTCATTGCGTCAAAAAACATTAAAAACTTTATTTTATAAATCATATCTCTCTTATTATTACACATATAGTGTTTTAATTATCTTGTCCTTAAGGCCTTAAAGGTTGTAACCCTTAGGGTGCTCAATCATTTTCTAATACGTATATAATAATTTATAAAATTGCAATACTATCATATAATAAAAAAATCTATTTATTTTAAGCCAAATTACAAAAACGCATATTATTGTATATCATTGCTACTCAAGTATAATACAGTACAATATTATCATATGAAATTTATAAAATACATACAATAATAGTAAACGCAATTTTATATCTGTATGTATCGAATAGTAAATTGAATAAAAAATATTAGTATAAATTACAAAATTCAATTTTTAAAACAATTTAAGTTCATTAATAATGGTCTTGTGTCTATGTATATTATCATTCTTAATTTTTTTTATTTTATTCACATATAAAATACAAAAAATCTCTATACATATAAATTAATTAAATATTATAATTTTTACAGTCTTGTGATTAATTTAGCTACGGAGTAGTAAGTATTATATATGATACAAATTTCATAACAAATCTTAAATTGCAACTTATTTCATTCCTTTTTGAGTTTTAATTTTAGTAAATACCGTGATAGCATCGCACGGGCATGAACTTGTTAAATAATAACTTTCTACCGCACGCTATACGTAAGTTATATATTATTTGAAATATCTCACTTTTGTTCTTGCTCATTCTTTACATAGAAGATTTATCTAACTTAATGAATTTCATTCCCATGAATAAATACTAGTATCCCCGAGCATTTGCTCGATTTTGAATTAAAATCAATGCCTCTAATTATAATCAAAATAACTCTTTTTAAATCTATTAATAGAGATTGTTTCAAATTTTGTTATATGTTTATATACTCCCTCCGTAAACATAATACTGCAACAGATGACTATTATTGTAGAGATAAATCTATTCATTGTGTCAATATTGGACGTGTAAACCCTAATAATTTCTCCACCTTTACCTGTGAATAATTAAACTAAATACGGAGAATCATTTGGCATGTCACCCACGCACGTGTTTCAAAGCGTTTAGGCAAAACAATCTTTGCAGGCGGAAATCAA
>SNQN01001187.1:15545-41763 GCA_008642245.1 Bassia scoparia | reverse complement strand
TTAGAATGAAGGTAATTATAACATCATTATAGTTAAACTTTGATACAAGGCATATTATTGTTCTTCTGCAGTGATAACTCAGTCTAATCCTCGAAGCCGAGTGATGTTAATAAGTAAAAACTCTACATTTCATAATTTTCATTGTTAAGGGGCGAGAAGGTGACCATCTTCATAACGGTTATGTTGTTGTGTTATTTTGGTTCATAAACAGCAATTTTCATGAACATAATGTTCGTTATGTTTATGAACCTGGTAATATCCATGTAACCATGTTTTAATGCTTCGAACGAGTCAGGGGATTATTGTTTTTACCCTTTACATACTATACTACTCCCTCCACGTAACACAATTCTCGCAATGATTTATGTCAAATTGTTGCGAGAATTGTGTTACACAAGGAGTAATACGTATTACAAAATATTAGTTAAACTATTGGCTTGACTGAATCTTGTCTCTGAAAACTGTTAGTGAGGGCATCAGCTTCTTCCTTTTTCTCCCCTTACTGTATTACTTTCAGGTAAATTGCCACTTTACTGTTGTTGAGATTTAAAGTAGGCATGCATTTAGAATAGTTGAATTATATTTAATTAATTACAGAAAGTTCTTGTGAGGATCTACTGTATTATTCTTGCAGTCATGCATCCTTTTGCTTGGAAATTGTGAAACACAAGAGGAAACAACACAAATTTCAAAAATTCTATGGGACTCTGGCAGCCAGGTTCTGTAACCTCCTTACTCCTTAGCTTACTCCTTGCAGTTCATTGTTCATATCATATAATCTCTCTCATATTCATGATTCATGTTATCTTCATCTACCTCCTTAACACCCTCTTCCTCCTCTTCTAAGCTTACAACACCACTTGTTTCTCCTTTMTCCTCTCCGCCTTCGACGTCATCATCATGTTCATTGTCATTGTCATCATCATCGTCGTCAATGTTTGGTTGAACAAAACTRAAACGAAGCCTCCCGTCTRTCCTAGAAGCTCGAAGACACTCCTGTGTCGGTATCCTAATCTCCTTCAGCACAAACCTTCCATCTTGTCTGTAAGACTGAAATGAAACAGTCGGTTTCCCTGCCTGTCCTATGTAGGATATAGGCGGAGGAAACATCGTCTTTTCGTTACTTCTTTTCTTCCTGAAGTAAGAGTCGCCCGAATGTCGTCTTAGATGAATTACCTTGCCCTCCATCCTGTTACCGGTACTCTGCTCCCCAATTTTCAGATCCTCTACGTCACCCAAACTCTCAGAACCAAGGCCTTCTGTGCACAACTGCAGGCTGTCAGAGTTCAGAGACTCGCTCCTCCGATGGTATGGTAGCGAGTACCCGTCATTGGTCGAAAACAGGGTATCTCCACACCCTTTTTTCTCATCTTGATTGTCATTACTCACACTCTTGGAAACCAAGTCAATCGGAAATGACGACGATATTGTTGGTGGAGGGAAGAAAGACAGGGTTGATGGAGGAGGTTGAGATGCAGGGTGGGAAGGACTCTCCTTGAAATGAAGCTCGCCGAAGATCTCAGTGAAAGAGTGATGATCAAGGGGTGGTTTGTAAGTCTTAATATGGTTCAAAGAAGAGAGGGAATCAATCAGTGAAGGAGATTTGTTTTCTGGTATTGTGGTGTCAAAGATGTGCCTTAGGCTTTTACAGACTGCCATTGCTATTTTCCTGCTATTCTTTACTTAAATCTTCCCTTAAATTTGAGACCTCACTTTTTTTTCTTCTTTTTTTTTTTTTTTGAGCAAAACAACAAGAATAGAAATTTTAGGTTGTATTGAGGAAAAATAGGGTGAGAAGGTCACTTTTCACGGGATAGAGATGAATATGGGGGGTTGATCTGTTCAAAGAAGTAGAGGCTGATGAGCTGATAACAAGGAGATAGCTTGTTCTTATGTATTTCTTTTCTTGAGAGGTAGGAAATATCAGATATTTTCCTTTCTAGTTGGAAGGAAGGGGTGGACTAGGCTATATATACAATAATATTATTCCGAGGCTCGACTATAAAACCTGTATTAACTAATGTAAAATATTGAGTACGCTAATCAAATGTGGCGCCAACTTCATTTATGGAATTAAGGTATTACCAAATGAGATAAGATGATATATTCTGACGAAATTTACACATCGAGAGGACTTGTATGTATTTTTTTTCGAGCGCTCGTTTTTCGAATAATGTGATGGAGTGAGAATGGATTGTATAATTGTGTTGGGTTGTGAATATAAGTATTGATCTAATCAACTTGTTTACTTAGGTAGTGTAGTTGCATAGTTGCATGGGGTGAGCATAAGTAGAGGTGATAGCAATTGTGGATTTGTGGGGAGGGAAAAGGGTTGGCTATAAATAGAGGAAGAGAAAGGTGGAAGAGAGAGAAAAAAGGGTCTTTAATTTGGACCAATGAATTTGAGCCATTTGTTTACACCACCTCTTGTGCAAATTGACGTGAGTTGCATGATTCGGTTGCGTTGTATCATGTCTAGGATTCTCTTCCTATTTAAAAACACGGCAAAAATCAAAGGTTTAGGTTTTAAAATATATGACTTTTTTAAAGCTATGAAAATTGCCCATCAAAATTAATAAAGTATATATGTATATGTATCTATACTTGATTTTTTTTTATGGTGGTTATTATCCCAAAGAAAGAAAGAGAAGGATAAATTCACGTGATAATGAACTAAAGATTGCAATTCTTCGTTGATATGTTGGCTACCAAAAATGTTGAAAATAATGGATGAATCGTATTTTATTGTCGTGTGCATTTACTATGTAAGAAAAATTTAGGAATAATGTGTAGAGTAATTAGGTGAGTGGAGGTGGTTCAATGTCAGAAATGGCCGGTCAACGCCAGAAAAGGAGGTAAGGTTTCTTGCAAACTTTTTTTAATGTCTCACTTAATTTTTTTTAAAAGGTCTTTGCTTAAAAAAATAGTTTTAAATGTCTTTTTTTCGCAAATTTTTCTATTATAATATGAGTGAAATTAAAAAAAACAAAACAAATATAGATCAGATAGTGGGTAAATTAGAGTAAGGGATTGTTTATTTCAACTTATATTTAACGACATGGACATATACTCAGGGGCGGAGCCATAGTGTAAGTAGTGGGGTCCTTTGATCCCACTTAAAATTTAAAAAAATATATTTTTTTATTATAAAATTTAGGTTTTTGTAAATTTTTCTTCTAAATTTTGAGCAATTGAACCCATTAAAATTTATCAAATAAATTTTTGAACCCACTCTATATTAATTCTAGATCCGCCACTGCATATACTTAAAAACGACTAAGTGAAAAGTGCTAAATCAATACAAGTATTTTTGTTAAAAGATCTATCACATAAAATATTTGTGAGTTGTGACACAAAGATCAATCTCTTGAACTCTTCTAGGAAAATCAAATTCTAGATACAAAGTCAAAWTTTTATCATGAAAATCTTAGATGACCTTTTGAATGTAAAGTTGTGATATTATTTAATTACTTACGAAAAGTTTTAAATTGCCAAAACACTAAAATTTAAAAAATTCTTGTATTTGAAGGGGTATTGAAGAAACTCAACTTTTGGTGGAGCAAAATCTATAGTCCGTACAAAAGAAAGGTTGTACTAGGAGATGACTAATGATGCTTGTATTAAATTAAAATATCTAAAATCTTATCATCTGTGTTTATATACTCTAGTTTTTATTGATGCCTTGACTTTGGATTTAAAAAGCGAAATTTAATTCTTACAATATCATTCACAATTAAAGTGCGCTTAATATCATAAATTTAATTTTTAAAATACACTCAACATCTCAAATTTTGAGAATAACTCAAGTTGTTAAAATATGACTACTTAAAATTGAAAGCTCGATATTTTCCATAAATTTTATAGAGACTACAAATGTAAGTGTATGCACAATGCACTAGTTGGTGTTATTGGTCATTGGATGCAAGTCCATGCAACTGGTTCACAATCGACACAATGTGTATTATTGATTATAATTTTGCTAAAAGAATTGTACTCCATAACGTGTATTATTGAAAGTTGCTAATTTCCAATGCGATGCTCGAAACAACCTTGAATACCTTGTTATTCGGGAAATGCAAGCTCTTCATCATGGCGTAGTTTGGTGTTGGATAGTTGTGTATAAATGCAGCAAATAACACAAAGCCAATGACTCTTTGAGCATATAATGCTTAATGAGTACCACTCGTACACAATGAGTTGTCTTTGAGTGCGGGAAGAAAGGCACTTCCTTTTTTTCCTTAAGGAAGCAAATCTTTGGCTTTTATCTTCTTTGATTTTTGTGAAATTTCGTCAAAAGTGAGAATATTCCACAATTTTGTCCTAAATAATCTTTTTGGTGAGGAAATGACTGTAGTGGTTCCTTACCCATTTCTCTTCACAAATCACAACCAAAGATATCGAAGCGGAAGCAGGACCGTCTGAGAAAGTGTGTTAAAGTTCTAACTATATAGAATTTCGAAATTTTATTAATTAAAAAAACTTACCCTTTCTTTCAATATTTAAATCGATAAAATTCGATATATAAAGGTTTAAATTAAATTTTAGAACAGGGCGTCTAAAAAATGCTTTGAGACGCCGTGATGGAAGTGTTGAAAACTTGTGACGTTAAGTGCAATTAAAAGCGTCATAAAAATCAATCATTTGGGTATTATTGGGTCATGTAATTCCAAATATCACGGCTGCATCACTGCATGCATTAAGCTTAAGTGCATGACCACTGTCTTGTCTATGCTCTAAAGTGGTGTGATGAGGTTCTGCTTAGGTAATACTAATACATGTAAGTAGCATAATCAATTAGTTTGTTGTATAATATCTTTGCAAGAACCTACTTTTTTACTCTGAATCTTGATGCAATGAATTCATCAATTAAATATGAGTAGCCTTTGCTCAGATTTTCTCAGGCGCTGTAATAGATGTGTGGAATCAGTGAAAGATTTTCTCTGATAAGGCATATACGTAGACGGGTTCGGTCCTAGGGTTAACCTGCTTGTGGTGTTTGGTGGGGTGAAGAAGAAAGGGGCCAAGGATATTTAGCAAATACTAGCACATCTAGTTCATCTATATTTTGAGTGGTCGCTAGTCTTTCAACAATAGTTTTTGGATGTGAATGACTCGTTTTGTGTTCAGTGACGTCAAGCTACTAACCCTTTGTTGATAACGTCAATAAATAATGGACGAGGGATAGCAATCCTGAAGAATATTACCATGATTTATTGCCTATTGCGATTGCGTTACTGATACCAAAAAATCTCAACGGAGTACAGATTTTGTCAGGAGTGTGAAGCAATTGGTGCAAGACTGGAGCAAAGGTCAAGACACAATCAACATGAAATCTTTCTAATGTTTATGTTTAACAACTCAATCTATTCTCAACATGTGAAATCTGTTCCTTAAATTCGCTAAATAAGTTTACTTCTCCGTTTTCAAATACATGCCAATAAAGGAATTTTTATATCTATAAATAATTAAAAAACGGAGGAAGTATTTTCCTTTTAATTATAATGTTAACTAGCTAGCAATTCCTTATGGATTTGTGGTGATCTTCTCTTCAAACCTCGTCAAACTCGTACATTGCTACGATCTCTTCATCTCTTTGAGACGAAAGCAAGGTGTTTCAGAGTTCAGAGTAAATTTTGATCAAAAAGAAAGGAAATTCGGCAAACTGCGAATAAATTTATAAATACCAATTTTATGTACAAAAGCATTGATAAAATAACAATACTTCGTAGTATTATTATGTTAAAGTGATTCTTGAGAGTTTATTTATGTTATTTACAAAATAATTTTCAACTGCAAAGTGTGAGAAAGGAGAACAGAGTTGCTCAACACTCCCATGTCATTTATACATCCTCCCACATTCTCATGGAAATAGTCAGGGAAAATCACTTAAAGAACCACAATTCATCAAAGATTAACATGYCTAGCGTCTATGGGAACCAGAGCGTCATGTTAGCTACCCATGCTACGTCACATGAAATTAGAAAGCAAGCTACAGCACCCATGGAAAGAATCGGGGCAATTAGAAATGGTAAACAAGAAGAAAGGGAAAACACTAGCGAGTCTTGAAACTAATCACAATTCCAACCTTCTCCAAAACATACGTGTTAAGTTAGTAGGATTGGCAGTTTGAATCAAAGGCCAGAAGCTTAGACAAGTAGTCTAAGCACAGGGGCTTTAACGCCAAGCTTCTACACGCTCTACCCTAGAATTCACACAACCCAGGTTGCTCATGGTCTTTGGCTTCTCTGTGACTCGTGCTGTGGGAGGCCGGCCAACAAGACTCACAGGATCTTTTCTGACAATTGAGGCACTAGATTGAAACACAGGTCCTGAACGGATCTTTAGACTGGCTTGTAAGCCCTTAAAAGACTGCCAGTGAAACGGAGAGTCATCAGAATCATCTCCATCCTCAGAATGTTTAGTATCATGGGGACTGTCAAACACGGGTTCATCATCAGATGAATAGTGCTCAGGTTCTGATCCCTCAGTCTCTTCATGAAGATAATCACCCAGACAAGGCTGTGAAGGGCTTTGATGTCCGCTCTCATCAGAGGGTCCTGCACAGGAAGCAGGAGAGTCTATCCTGCCTTCTTCTCTGTCCCGCAATCTCTTGGTGATAAGGGTTTTGAGGAAATTCATCACTTGGACGGCGTACATCAATGCAGTCAAAGGATCTGCCATCTACAACAGAAAAAAAAAAAAATCAAGACTAAAGACCTGCAAACTGCCATTTCTCTTGCATGCTTTCTACGAATGATCTCTGGAATCAAACAAATTACTAGATTTATAATTTTAAATTAAACCAAAACATGTTGTACTAACTACAGACAAATTAATGGGAGATGGAAATGTAAAAGTTCCTTAACCCCTAGTCCGCGAGAGTGCAGGACAACTGAGTCAACTGACCCAAGCATGTCAGACACAAGCCCGCTTACCACGACAAATTTAAATATCAACTACGAATATATCTGTGCAAAACACTATTAGAATTTCCTTAATGTCAATGCCAAAAAGATAGCTGTTTGGGTTCACAGATCATAGAACTGGTCTAGCATAACACTGGTAACAGGTGCACAAATAAAGGTTTTAAGGTAAAAAATGGTTCGAAAAATCACCTTTTCAGATGTAATAAACAGAAAGAACGGGAATCCTTACTAGTATTTAAAATCTAAAGAGGCAGGTAGGTTCATTGAACTACCTGTGTCATATTTGGAGCAAAAACCATAGCTATGTTGTGAGCATTCATCTTATTGTACTGCTCCTCTTGAACAACATCAGCCATCAAGTTGATGGCCCAATCAAGCAAGGCACCCTCCGTTGGAGGAAGCAGCCTTACYAGCTCAATGCAATCTTCTTCAGACTGGAACTGCATCATAACCTCGGGTTCCAAAGGATCTAAGACCCCAGTCGGGAGTTCCCTAAACCAAGCCTGGAGAACAAAGTCAAAGAGAAGTGAGTTCAAGGGGACTTCAAGATAAAAAGAAGAAAAACAATTTGCTCTAAGTGTGTATGTAACAATAAGAGTTACACTCATTTTTAGAATGACATTTACAAGCATCRRACAGCATGAATTTAAATACACTGATTTTCAGTTAACAGAACTTTAAAATAGTTGGGCGAGCCCACTATCAGCATTCAGCACCATTCATAAATTTGATCATAAATGGCAGTATCTTCTAAGTAGCCAGACAGTAGGCACTAACAAATAACAATTGCAATCAACACTAATACACTATCAATTATCAAACAACTATTTATCTTGTTATATCTGAAAAAAGATAAGATAGATGTGCTCAAGAAACCATTGGAATTGCAGTTGTAATGTGATTAAAGTTATACTGCACATCTTGTTTCACAGGTTATGACAATTCAAACAAATCTTACCTTGATAAGGCCAGCTAAACAATGGACATCTATGTCATCTGGTATGATACCCCCATTCAACTGGTCTCTAACAAACTCCTCCTGTGTGTTGTCTGCGGTTATTCTAAAAATTCCTTCCTCCTGCAAACGAAAAGATCAAAAGATTTAACARACACAAACACAATACAAATTATAAATTAGAGATTTAACATACGTGGAMCACCCGATGAAAAAAKTAATCTCCAACCAAGACAGAGAGGGATCGATCTGGCGGTACAAAAAGAGATAATTGAGTTTCACAAGGTTACATGTATGGATGTACCTGCAAGCCTCCTTGAGCATAGAGACGCCTTTGCATCAACATAAGTATTGTCGGCACACAATTCCCTCTTGCGTCAAAAGAGAGCTGCATGGATTCCGTGGAAACACCAAAAACTGATGTACTGCACATATAAATATATACTATGAGATAAGCAAATGCTGAAACTACAGTGCAGCATTAGTTTAAGTTACTATAACAAAAAAATATTAGGGCAGTAACTGTAGGACATTTGTATATTAATACTCGCTCTGAAATAGTAATCTGTTTCGAGAAGCACCTAACTGAATTATGTCTCATACTCTTACACAAATGAAGACAACAGCATTAAACAGTAGTCCAATATATTATGATTTAGAGAAGACAGTAAAGAGGGAAATAACCAGCAAACGGTTAAACAGAGATAATGGGTGGAGAGAGGAGCAATAGAAGTAGAATTGTCACATGATAACAAAAGTACATCTATTCGGCATTACAATAGATTATTAGATTAATTGCAAACATTTTTCTCATCCAAATTAAAATTAAATACAAAATTTGCTCTACTATAAATCTATAACAAGAATAGGTAACGAGAATACAAAATCTTTCATGTTGAATATTGGCAACCAAAACAAGCTATGATGAGTTACAAATTCTTGTAGCAGGGAGATCAATCAATCAAAGCCTTAATCCCATAAGCGGGATCGGCTTGTAGCAGGCAGATGGTGATAATAATACCAACCATTTGTAAAGCTTTTTTTTTAGTTTTTTTTTTCTAGACAATTTGTCAATATGGATCCAAGTGTTTTCAAAGAAATGGCAGGCAAGCTTATAAATGGCCATTGTCTTCCCATATCCATGTTAAACATCGATATACAATTCAACCGGACTAACTTTAAAATGGCAATACAAATAAGACAGCTGACAGTTCAAAGGTTCATAGCTTACAAAATGCTTCAATTGAATTTCAGGTAAAGCATGTATAACCTGAATCATCATTCATCCCTACACCTAAAATATCATAACGAACTCTATATGATTTTCCCAACAAGTGATTTATTAACATAAACATAAGGAAAGCTTTATCATAGACTCATAAGATGAGTCCTCTGTGGTCTGTAATGCTGTTATACTGATTATCATCCTTAAGAGATGGCTATATAACAAGTTTCTACAAACAATTAGAATCTACAAAAAACCAAGCCATCGATTCAATCTGTTCTCAACAAAATAATTAATGTTCAGATTTATTTGATAGCTGCAAAAGCTCCAATGTTCTATTCAATATTSGCAGCATCGCGCAGAGTCTCAGACAATTCTATTAATCATTCAAGAAGCATGTTAATTGACATCATTACGAATAGTCAGCCAAACAAAGCTCAAAATCAAATTGAGACCGAAGTGCCATTGCCCGTAATAGATCATCAGTATCAACATTTGGCATAAAAAATGCATGATTTGTCTTCTAGAATTTTACAAAACCAAATTTTCAATTGCAAACGAATCTAGTGATCATGCCCACATCYCATTGCATAAATTAACAGAAGATTTATCATGATTCTCCAATATTGTTCGCCATCAACAAAACCCACATCATTATGCCCCAGGTTTACCAAATTGCAAAAGAAATGACATAGTTTCTCTCTAAAAAAAACCAATTAACAAAATCCTACTTATCATAATTCACTAAATTCAAACACCTAATTCAAATCATGGATCAATAATATTAAACTTTTTAATAAAAAAAATCTTCAATTATACAAAATCATAGCAAAGATGAACAATAAAAGCAAATGTACCTTGCACTAGGAGCTCTTCTAGGAACTTCAGGTTCAAATTCAACAGGCAAACCTAAGAAGCCATTAAACCTGTCAAAAGTGACATGAGCCACGTGGCGGACATTGGTAGGCCAACCAATATCCATTGCAGAAGAAGAAAGATGATCTTCTCTATCAGCGCTGCAACCAATCAAAGACTTTCTAAATAAAGTAACAAGAAGAGCTATAAATGAAAGCTCTTCCCTTTCTTTCTCTCTCCTCTTCAGCTCTTCTGTTTGTTCAACCCCACTTTGGTTTCTCTCTCTAAAACTCGAATTCGAATCACAATCGCACTCACAACCCGAGTTTGAGTTAGGGTTCTGGTTATAAGGCTGCGTTTGGGTGCAAAACAAAGAATCAGAGGAAGATGATGAGAAATGGGATGGCGAATGCAACACTTCTGTCATTGTAATCAAGGTATTGGGTATCAAAAATATTCTTCGAAAAAATCTAAAAAATTGAGGAAAGTTTCAAAGATTGAATTTTTAAAATGGGGTATTGAAGTGCGATTGTGAAATTGAGAGAATGGGTAAAAAAGGAGGACGTGGGAATCATGAAGATGAATGAATGATTCAATTAAAGATGGGTACTTTCTAAATTCTAATACAGCACTGCAAAAAACGGAGCGTTGAAGAAGCAAAGATGGAAAGAGAAAGATGGGAGTTTGGTTCTTTAAATTTGAGTTTAATTAAATCAATTAATGAGACAGTTTTTTACACACTTTTGCATTATTACAACAATCTTAGGTGGACCACTTTCTTGAAGTTTTTTTCTTACACARTATTTTCCATTTTATTTTTGTMTTGTGTTCTTCAAAAGACTTTCTTCCCTCCAAAACGTGTAATGTATTTATGCACAGTCCATTGTCCATACTTCATAAGTACTTTGTTTTGTGYATTTCTGAGTTGTGGCTTTGTGGGTTGGCTTATCTTAAGCATGGGTAAAGGATATGTACTTGTACTCTAACAAAAACTTGACATGGATACATGGAATTAACAAGATTGAGTTGAAATATTTGACACTTACGGGCGTTTGATATGTTATAGGGATAAGGATAAGGATAAAAGTTGGTAAAAGGATAAGGATTTTACAATAGGGATAAGGATATAATTTGTATTATCCTTTGTTTGGTATAAAGTGAGAATAAGATAGGGATAAATCGTAAAATTACTTAATTAGCCTTACTATTACTTAATTTCTCCTTCAATATTTATATATCATTAAAGGTAAATAGGTAAAATCATTATTAATCCCTTATCGCTCTCCTTATACCTCACCCCCCTTGGTATTATTTTGTAGTGATAAGAGGGCAAGTTATCCTTATCCTTGTCCCTCTTAAAACATGAAATCCTTCCAAACAAACATGGGACTAAGAGGGAAAAGGATAAGAAATCCTTATCCTTCATATTTATCCTCCCAAATAAACAACCCCTTAGCTCAATAAGATGACACAATATAAGTTATTCTTTAGAGAAATTTATTTTTGGAACAAACGTTTCAACTCAATTTAATAAAATTAGTTGTCACAACATGACACAACACGATATCACTCATTTTATCAATTTTGAAATGCAAGAAGCTTACACAACTTACACCTAACACAAGATTAACAATTTTAGGTCAAGAATTTTGACATATCACAATAAATAGAGTGACACTAGACAACCATTTGTTATAAGACATGTACAAGTTGACTTTGGACAAACAAGCTCAARCCGTATGTTAATTTTAGGGTTWTGTATTTATGAATTTTAYTTTGGCTTCACACGACTCGCATCAATATGTTTTGTATTTATGTTTTTAGTTTGGCTACAAATGATGCAACATTAACTTTAATATCGTTTGTTTTTATAATGTTAGGATTTTCTAGAGTTGAGAAGATGGTAGAGTTGTAGAGTTGTGAGAGTGAATTTTTTTTAATTATTTTACATTGTACTATTTTTATATAGTATAGTTGTTTTAGATCTTATTAGTTTCAGCCAAACAACATGAATACTTATTGAAACTTTATATTAATAGTTTAAACCAATAGATAACTATAAATATTAGTGCGTAATTTCAAATAAATTAAATGTACATCCACAAACATGCTACTCCAAATGTCACTATATTGATCAAAAGGCTGTCTCTTATACACATCTAGATGTGTTTTACCGTATTATATTGTACTAGTATGTAAAAGCAAACGTATATACTACAATAATAATAGAAGAAAACCTTGATTGAGCGAGGTGTCTAATGTGGATTGGTTGCCTGAATGAAATGACTTAGTGAAGATTTATTAGATTCCGTATCATATACTAATATTATACTACTCCGTAGCATGTATTGCCTTGTATAAGTGGACTATATATAGTACAAATTGGTCTTTTGTGTAGAATACTAGAGTAGGACGTATCTAATTAAGGGACTTGAAATAGTATGCAGTTAGTTGGTAACATGTCGATTATCACGCATGCATGACCACTTATGATTGTATTAACACTCTTATTCAACTAATCATGTCATCTTACAAACAAATGTTCGTTCATCGATCTTCTGTAGTTTTAATTTCGAAATGATTTTAGCAAATAGACAATGCGGAACATCATGATTATACTACCATTATGCATTCATATTTGACTTAGCCAATAGCATATAGTATACATATATAATTGACACGAATATTATTATTGTTTGATTAAGAATCATTTAATTAAGTAATTAAAGTAGTTTAGTTTAGTACTGAACGATCTAGCATCTGTTTCCTTCTGTCATCTGTTGTCAAAAATAAAACATAGAGTTAGTTGGTTGTTATTATTGTATGTGCTCACATGCTTGCATCTCTTACCCACCACTATGACCATCAACAAGTCAATGGGGTTGTATTGCCGTTCAAATTTTCAAATTCAAAAAACGCGACACTCTCCAGTCTCCAATAAATTTCAATTTGCAGTCGAATAATTGTGCAGTGAAGACCTCTTTTATAACAACAGTGCAGCAGATTTTTATCATAAATAATATTCTTTCTTTTTATATACTCCAAACTTCAATTGGATTCAAATATCTTTAGATATTAATACTCAGAACAAAAGGATATTATCTGACTTTTTTTTTTCAATTTAATTACTTGCGAATGTTGAAAGAGAATCCTATATAATCCAACATCAGGTGTCACATACCAATTGATTGTTGGTGTAGTGATGATTGGGACTATACTTGGTAGGGAGATCCTGTGTTCGATCCCCGCAACTAGGGATGAGCAAAAACAGTGGATACCATTCCGGAACCGGTTGGATTGGTACCGATTCCGGTTCCAAAAATGAGGAATCAATTGTGACCGGTTCCGATTTCGTGTACGAACATTTTGGAACCGGCACCACCGTTTTTATAACTGGTACCCGGTAACTGGTTATGACTTTTGAGTTTAATAAAATACATTTGTTAAGGCCCAAAAGCTCAAATTATATAAACAATAGAAACTTGAAATACTATTGTATAAAACATTGTGCTTTTGTGGTCAAATACACATGCACAAGTATGAAATTAGCTAGGATAATCTTTGCTTTTTATTATTTTTATTATTAAAAAAATTTAACCGGGTAACCGGTTCCCAACGATTCCAGTTCCATAATTTTTGGAATCGGTCCAACCGATTCTAATTATCAGGAACCGGTCGGTTTCGATTCCACTCAAAATGGCTGGGTGTTCGGTCTTGCTCGACCCTACCCACAACAACAATTGAGAGATGACTGGAAACTAACCAGTCAAAACTAGTCTTCGAATCCGAATTAGTCCAATAGGGTCAACCAGGTGGTACACCAAAAAAATCAGGTGTCACATTTTCTTATCCACATTTGGAAGAAGGGGAAGGACCGAAGAAGTAATTTAGAGTAAGACTTTATTTCTTTGGTTCGGAAGGAATCTAGTCTAAATTTAGTGATATTGAACTAAGCATAGTACTCCGTTATAAGAATGAATTGAATTAAACAGAAGTGAAGTACATAAAGCTAGAACTTAAGAAAGGGGGCCTGAGTAATTTTTGACTTATACATCCAAAAATTATTAATTTCAAATAAATGAGTTTGATTCAAAAAAAAATTTAAAACCCTAAGATTTTCCCCAATTTGATTTCAAAATTTAGGGGTTTCATTAAAGGGGTTTGAGTGGCTGGTAGGTGTTGTAGGAGGGTATGGTGGGTCGCGGGTGGGTTGGGTTGCGATGGAGTGGTCTTGCATGTGGGTTCGTGAGCTGGGCGTTTCTGGGCTATTTCGTTGGTGGGTGCTAACGAGGGTTTTGTGGGCACTGATGGATGAGAGTGATCGAGGGACGTAAGCGGGTGACTTGAGGTGGGCAGTGATAGATGAAGGTGGTGGAAGGACGTGAATGGTTGGTTGAGGTGAGCAGTAATGGATGAAGGTGGTTTTTTTTATTATTTTTTTAATTTTTAAAGTTAACCTTGGTTAGCTTCAAAAATCAGGGGTTGCAGCTTATTAAATGCATGAACCTCATGGCATGGGTGAGAAGTTTCAAAAACTTTGGATACAACTTGAAAAATGTCAATCCTTAAACATATGACTTAGAATTTCCCATTGTTTATTTTATTTTTGCTACTCCATCAGAGAATATAAGCGTCTATGTGGAGAAGAAAAGGAAAATATGTTTCAAAGGCCAACATTTTAGGGTAGATTGTGACCTACTAAAACGTTAAAAAATTTATATAACTAGCTGTTATTAAGTAAGAAATTTCTAAATTGCATGAAAAAAATCATAAAAAATTGGACATTGTACTATTGCAGAAGTACAAATCTTCATATTTTTTTAAAAGACGTTGGCTAGCCTAGCCATCGGGGTTATTCAATCAGATCACTTTTGGTTGATAAATGATACTCTCTCCGTTTTTTTAGATGTTCCATACCAATTTGGAACGGTTTTTAAGAGTTGATTGAGTTGAATAAAATAGTTGAGTAAGTTGTGTAAAAAGTTGAATAAGTTAGGTAAAAGAGTAAATGTGTGAATGAAACTTTATGGAAAATAGTAATTTTGGGTGAATAAATTGGGTAAAATAATGAAAGTTGACTTTAAAAATGAGTAATTCATTAATGTTGGAGTAAATTAAGTAGGTAAAAGGTAAAAAAAGTTATTTTTAGATTGGTTTGGAACATATATTTGAAAAGGGAGTATTTCCCGTAACGTAATATTCGCAACAATTGAGATTTCACGCANGATCTAGCATCTGTTTCCTTCTGTCATCTGTTGTCAAAAATAAAACATAGAGTTAGTTGGTTGTTATTATTGTATGTGCTCACATGCTTGCATCTCTTACCCACCACTATGACCATCACCAAGTCAATGGGGTTGTATTGCCGTTCAAATTTTCAAATTCAAAAAATGCGACACTCTCCAATAAATTTCAATTTGCAGTCGAATAATTGTGCAGTGAAGACCTCTTTTATAACAACAGTGCAGCAGATTTTTATCATAAATAATATTCTTTCTTTTTATATACTCCAAACTTCAATTGGATTCAAATATCTTTAGATATTAATACTCAGAACAAAAGGATATTATCTGACTTTTTTTTTCAATTTAATTACTTGCGAATGTTGAAAGAGAATCCTATATAATCCAACATCAAGTGTCACGTACCAATTGATTATTGATGTAGTGGTGATTGGGATTACACTTGGTAGGGACAACCTGAGTTCGATCCCCCACAATAATAATTGGGAGATGACTGAAACTTAATCACCCAAAACTGATCATCGAATCCGAATTAGCTCAATAAGGTGAACTGGGTGGTATACCAAAAAAACATGAGGTGTCACATTTTCTTATCCACATTTGGAAGAAGGGGAAGGACCGAAGAAGTAATTTAGAGTAATACTTTATTTCTTTGGATCGGAAGGAATTTGGTCTAAATTTAATGAAACTGAACTAAACATAGTACTCCGTTATAAGAATTATTGAAATGAATTGAATTAAACTGAAGTGAAGTACATAAAGCTATAACTCAAGAAAGGGGGCCTAAGTAATTTTTGACTTATAAATCCAAAAAATAATAATTTCAAACCACTAAATCTAGACAATAATCTAGTTTGATTTGAGCAAATGCATTATTTGTAAAATATTTTTAGGAAATTCTAAGACATGCCCCCCTTGAGGATTGACACTTTCTAAACTGTATCCAAGGTTTTTCAAACTTCTCGACCATGCCCATAAGGTTCGACCATTTAATAAGTTATGTCCTCCCCTAGTATGATAGTTAACCTTATTTAACTTAAAAAAAATAAAAAAAAAACCACAAAATCCTCCTCTTCTCGATCGCTCCAATTCAACCACCCACACACGGCCGACTCCAACCACCATCACCCTAAACATCGTCAAACAACCGCCCCAACCACCAATAGCTAGCCTCTCCCCCAACGAACCCCAACCACGACCGTCCACCAAACTTACTCCCTCCTTCGAAATTGGTTCGAATTTGGGCGTAATTCGAATAATATTGTCGAAATTATTTTAGGACTTTTGTTTGTTTACATTTGAATTGCAAAATCATGTATTTATTTGTTGTTATTGTTTTGAAATCAATGAGTTTGATTCGAAAAAACATTAAAAACCCTAAAATTTTCCCTAATTTGATTTCAAACTTTAGGGGTTTCGTTAAGGGGGTTTGAGTCGCTGGGAGGTGTTGTAGGTGGGTATGGTGGGTTGCGAGTGGCCGGGTTGGGTTGATGGAGTGGTCTTGCATGTGGGTTCGTGAGTTGGGCGTTTCTGGGCTATTTCGTTGGTGAGTGGTTGGGTGCTTACGAGGGTTTCGTGCGCAGTGATGGATGAGGGTGGTGGAGGGACGTGGGCGGGTGACTTCAGGTGGGCAGTGATAGATGAAGGTGGTGGAAGGACGTGAATGGTTGGTTGAGGTGAGCAGTGAATCAGTGATGGATGAGGGTGGTTTTTATTTTTATTATTTTTTTAATTTTTAACTTTAACCTTGGTTAGCTTCAAAAATCAGGGGTGCAGCTTATTAAATTCATGAACCTCATGGCATGGGTGAGAAGTTTCAAAAACATTGGATACAACTTGAAAAATGTCAATCCTCAAACGTATGGCTTCGAATTTCCTTTTTTTTTTTTGCTACTCCATCAGAGAATATAAGCGTCTATGCGGAGAAGAAAGGAAAATCTGTTTCAAATGCCAACATTTTAGGGCACATTGTGACCTACTAAAATGTAATAAAAAAATTGCATGAAAATTTTCATAAAAAATTGGACGGAGTACTACTCCCTCCGTAACGTAATAAAATAAATAACTGAATTGTCACGTATTTTGAGAAAAAGATTTAACCTAGTAAATGATCAAATTAATCAAAATAATTTTAACACAATAAAGTTATCATCATATTCTTCATTTTGTTAAAATTATTTAGATTAATTTGCTAGTTTACATGGTTAAATCTCATCCTAAAAATACGTGAAAATTCAGTTTTTGTTTTTATTACGTTACGGAAGCAATATTGCAGAAGTACAAATCTTCATTTTTTTTAAAAAAAAAGACGAGGTTATTCAATCAGATCACTTATGGTTGATAAATGATATTTATCGTAACGTTATATTTGCAACAATTGAGATTTCATGCATTTTAAGAAAAAGATTTAACGAGATTAATCAAAATAATTGTAACACAATAAAGAAAACAGATTATTTTTCGTTGTGTTAACATTATTTTGACCAATTTTCCGAGTTAAATTTCTTCTTTAAATTACGTAAAAAGTCAATAATTACGAGTTTTGCGTTAAGGATGGAGTAACTTAGCAATTCACAATATAGATTAAAAAGACGAGTAATAAATGGGCTTTGTAAATTGTAACTCAAACTTTTGGGCCTTCGGCCGATAAAGACTGCACACTTGGCAATATAAATAAGAAAAAGAAAACGTGGTCCACCTACCAATCTGATGATGTTACATTACATCCATTAATTAATCCGGGCCTCAAACAATATCCAGGATCCATAAATAAAAATAAAAATAAAATTCAAAATTCGAACATCGGAGAATCCCAGATTCAGTTCACTTGAGAAAGAATTGCAGCCGAGTTTGATTTTCTTGATCAATCACATCCAGCATCACAGGATCAATGACAATCCGGCTATCCACGTGCACCTTAAACTTGGGGCCCCACAGAATGGCGTTCGCCCAACCACAGATGTCCACCTCAGCACCAATAACCATCTTCCTCTTCGTCACGTCCCCGATGAATCGCTTCGCACGTCGGGCCAGCTCCTGGGCATTCAGCCGGGCCTGCAGCCGAAGCAGCTGACACGAGTTCGGCGGCTGGGACCCGGCTGGGACGTGGGCCGACCCCAGGTACAGCCCTTCGTAGTAAATTGAGAGTGACGTGGCGGAGTACTTTACAGGTAGGATGTTCGGGTTGGTGACGTGGATGGTCAGGATAAGATCCGCATCCAGTCTTGGTAACTTGCCTTTAGAACAATGCCCGTCTTTAATTTTATTAGTCGAGCTTGGAAATTTTATTTGTAGAGCCGAGAGGCTCACGAGTCGAAATTTGGGGACTTTCGGCCTCGCTAAAATAAGCGCGGTGGTGGCGGCGGTGGCTGTGGCTCCGATWAGAGCGGATGTCCAACTCCATTTAATCTTGTTATTATTACACATAATTGTGTCACATATGAGACCAAAGAAGAAGTTGGGTAAACATTGAGTGAAGAWGATTTWAGTGACAACTTTGTTTTCATGGTRTTGTAATGACATGGCTTTCACGGGTATAAATACGGCATTGGCGGAATGGTGGGGTCGAAATTGGTCGATTGTCGTTATCAAATCTTGGAAAAATGGAGTAAATAATTAAGTTGAAGAAAACGTTTACGAGTTGTTAACTTAAAGCGTTCTACAATACGCTTTGTGTGTGAGTGCTTAAATAAGGCAGTGGGAAAGTCAGCTTTCCAAATTCCTGAAACTTGTATGTGATGAAGTGTATTTTGTTACGGAGTAGGGAGGATTTTTGAATATGTTAGCATAGGAAAAAGATCAGGTGTGGGTGACTTTATGTAGTACTGGCACTTTCTGATCGTCACTGCATCAACCGTCCACTCCGTCAACGCGAAGAGATTGAGATGAGGCTTTCACTTTAGTTGTATATTGTGGCAATGTGCGTGTGCTACGTTTTTTCTTGATAGTGTAATTCACTTCTACAGTTTTATTTTGGGTAGTTTCTGCGATTTTTACTGTACAGTGGCCAGTTATTGGAGACCTATTGTATCTTTTTACTCTACCAATCATCTATGTTTTACAATTAGGAATTTTATGAATAACCCAGGCAATATCTTTTCCAGTATTTTGTTATTGAAGCGGATCAAATGATCCTCAATTGTGAGTATGTGTGGCGTATGATAATAGTGTCCTCTGGTGCATTATTAAATGTAATGTTGTGCAATGACAATAAAAGATCGAGTCTTTGAGCAATGGCTCGTTGTTGATAACTATGACCAGTTGCATATACCGGCGGTGACGATGGCGTGCAATTCAAAGAGTGCTTCATAAGCTGGATTGGTAGGGGACAATTGGAAAGTCTTTGTAACTGGGAAAAATCAATTATAAGATGCAATTAGGAAAAATCTCACAATCTCAAATTAGCATATTAGTTTGTTTTAAGATGATACAATTTTATATATCACAACGAAGCTACTAGTAATTTTTTAAAACAACTTGTATCAGAACTAAAGGGCTATCAAGGATTGCCTGTTGCCAATGGAGTGTAAGCATTGTGGATAGAGAATTAGACTATTGTAGAGTTTAAGGTATCCGTGGATTCAAATTCCCAAGACTCTCAAGACTTGAACTAATCACATTTGCAATTGCTGTCATATATGTTAGTCATTACATGTCACCTGTATTATGAGAAGAATTTGATAAAAAATGGTCATTTTAACTCATCCAATTGCACTATTCATAATACGAGTAATTTTGGGTTGCTTATAGGGTTTGCATTCACTTTGGACTCTCTATTGGAGTTAAGGGCATCATCTATACCGCAGTCTGCCTGTATCAAAACACATTTTTCATCGCAACAAAGAAAATTGGTTCACATCAATATCTTAGAATTTGGCAAAGATCATTTTACACGGCTCGATGCAAGGTGGGGGTCCTAAAATGTGATAGTGTATGCGAAATAAATTTCAAGGTGCAGTTAGATACCGGATGTCTGAAGACGGATATTTTGCCCGCAAGTCCCAAATACATCGTGAGAAAACCTGGCCAATAGTTGGACCACGAGCATACAACATTTCGCAATCCCAGGTTAACAATTTCAGTTATCATGCTACTGAGGCACAGAGCTTTGGTAGATCGTGCGATAATGGAGAGAGGTCTCCAAGCTCATGAAGTGGTACCGTGATGGCCGTAAAAGACCCATCACCAGGACGAATTCTGCTTCATAGCTATCCTGAAGGCTGCATTAATAAATAACTACAAGGAATGGATCTAGAAGACTTATAAGAAATATATAATACAACCGAAAAATCGAATTTCGGCACTACTGAAGTATAAATATAAATTCCTTTAGCAAAGTCAGTGTATCATCATGTATCAACCTAGCCTCGACACTTCAGTTACTTGCTGACGAAGGGAAAGTAAGAGTTTTAACTATGCATAAATCAGTCAGAAAATAGATTATATCTCAGTCTGAAATGATTCAGATATCCCTGTCAATAAACGTTGACATCACTATTGCACAAATTCAATGACAAGAACGCTTGACAGAAAATTAATTAATTATCGGTGAAAATCCTCAGATATCATCTTAAGTTAAGAAAAATACTCTAAATAGAGAGTACAAATTTAAAGTAGGGAGAAAGTGTGCATAAAATAGGCTGATTAACCAGACCCCACGGATCAAGAGAGTAGACTCAACAATGCGAAGGTCTAAGAACTTAATGCAATACATAGGATGCTATCTTATTTAGGCTATCTATTAACGTTAATTGCAAACGGAAAACTATATGACAATGGAGAGTTTTAATTATAGTATAACACCTGGATGAGTCTACTTTCGTAGCGAGGCGCAAAACATAATTCTTGACACAGTTGCCAGTACATCAATGCATTGCCCTTTTTTCTTTTTTCCTACTTGAGTAGATATACAAGAGTACTATTGTAGTTCAACAACAGCAGAAGGTACCAGCTCAGCGAAGAATAACTGCATGGAGCTCAATGGTACTACAAAAGAGAGATATATAGTAGACACACTACACACAACAAAGGGAAATAGTTTGATTAAGGATGAGTGTATTGAGATCTTTGAGCTACTGTTTAGGACTCAATACAACACACAATACAGACATTGAGACCAGAAATGCAGTGGGTTTGAAAAACTTATTTAGCATTGAAAACTGCTAATCATATTGGTGCATTAATATTCATGTTCTCCTTATGGCCCTTATACGCCGGGCTATAATTTGAGTTCAGTACCCATGCATCTTACTCATTTTAGTTTGATGCACATTGGAAGCTTAAAGGAAAAGTGATCCTATCTTCGATTAATAATTATATGAAGGGAAAATCGAGATTACAGATATCTTGTGCAATGTCAATGGTTCATAAAGGATTTAAACGTATGGTATGTCCACTTGAAATACATAGACCTCTTACATTCAGATAGCCCAACCAACATCGAAAGAAAACATGGATGTAATCCTATGATTCTGGAACAAAAAGACCTATGATATATGACTCTAGATTCACATTAAAGACATGGCTATCAATAATTGATAGCATAGTCTACTCAAAAGACACTTCAAATCAGAATGGATCTACTTTACAATATTAACCCAAAAAGTGACTTAATGAACTTCAACTAAATAGAATTACTTTGAATGCAATAGCATCAAGCATATTACAATAAAGCAAGCACTGCTGTCCAGAGATGAAGAATATGTTGAGAGGTTGACGGCCGCAGAGATCTTGGGACAATACAGATAATAAGGACTACCAAACTCCGCAAACGAAGCTACATAAAATAACAGTGACATAAACAATCAGGGCAGTGCACAATCACGAATACATGCAACAGTTTCAAAACATTAAACTTTCTAATTGCAGAAATAACGAAGTAAGAACATGTGATACTACCACAAAGAAAGGAATCATCTATATTACAGGATCATTTACTTAAAATAATAGTGCTAAACTGAAATAATACACAACCATTAAGATTCAGCTTCCTAATAATCCTTTTAAGGATAGTTCACTTAGAAGATAAAAGTAGGTAGTGGTCAGACAGAAATCACTTTCTTCTGATTAACATATCTGTGCCTAATATGCCAGACTTGTTATTGACATTCTGAAATCACGATTAACGCATGACCAAGTCCAATGAAAACGCAGAATGTACTTACTAAAAAGGATGAATTATTGAACACATATTAGCCATTTCTGGAATCTACTTCTCAAAACCTGCAGTGACACAAGGAAAAGAACTTTAAACTCAGCAGATGTTTATTACTACTTTCAGTATTACCTAAACAATATATCAAATAAAAAATAACATCAACCATTTGTTAAAAAGGTCTGCATAGCCCTGGTACGGTATTTCGTCCATTATACGGTAGTCTTCCAAGCTTATTTTCCTTATTCAATTCTTTACAGCCATTCTAATATTTCCACAACTTTATCCTCATTTGAAGCAAAACACTAGGCGGGAATAACTAATGAGTCATTTCGTTGGTTGACTAATCCGAGCATATGACTATAGGAATAGGCATTCTTTAGCTAGTCATCTGAAAAGGAATATGGTCAGTCCTTGTTTGATAAAAAAATATGCCACAGATTAGCATTTTTATTTTTATCTTTATATCCAGTACTTGATTAGGAACCTACAACAAATCCTCATGGAGTTCTACGCAATATTAGGACCAACTCTACACAACCGATGGAGAAGACATAAAAACGGCAAAGTACCTTTAGTATTACATGAAACTAAAATCAGATTGGAATAGAATAGATTAAAGAACAACGAGTAGTCAGGCTTAAAGTAACCATGCAAGTCCAAAATGAAAACGAAAACGTATAGTTCCTTACTACAGAAGGATGAAATTGTTTGAACACCTATTACCACTTCTGGAACTACCCAACCTGCAGTGCAAAGAATGCTTTAATACTCAGCAGCATGTGATTACTATCAGTAATTACATAAACACTTTTCATAAAAATTCACCTTTGTTAAAAGGTTTTTTACCATTTGTTAAACGCACTTTTTGTTGCGTATTTTTTTGCATAAACAAAAAACCTAAAGACAAAAATTTCATACCCATTTCACTGATTATAGGTTGAGAACATCTCCACAAAACAACATTATCACTTCATTTCACCAATATCTACAGTAAAAGAAAAATATGATCCCTTTCTAGCGTTTAACAAGATTTTAGCAAGGAATAAAAGGTAAAATGCCAAATTAATGAGTTCCAGTTATTTGAAGACATATGCACTCATGAATTATTGGATTTAAATGTCGTGATTCAAAAAAGGTAACTCAACAGGAATAAAAACTAAACTAATATTCTAGCACAAAACATACAATATTAACTGATGGTCTTGTAAAAAAAACCCCTTATGATCTAAAATAAGGTAATATCATGTCACCTGCTTGTTAAAAAAGCACATCCGGCTTCTGACCACTCCCTTGGATATAGATGCTTGAGTATACACGCCGCTGACTCTATTGTCTTTATAAAATTCCTCATACTCATCTCGACTCCTACTTTCACAACAATAAGAAATGTTCAATAATGGGAAGAAGATGAAATCAGAAACAATAGCATTGCAAGCGATATCTAGCAGCTAAGACAACAAAATTAATTAAATAAATAAACATTGCAAAATCACATAACCTGCAATCGCAAACAACTTGCTCAAGAATGTGGTCATTTCGATTTCTTACTCTTCTTCCTTTCCTTAGCCTTTTGCACTACGCAAGAAAAATCCCTGCTTTAACATTCTTCAGTTGCTGTTGAAATGCATATTACCAATATTATTTTGAAGCTTTAATGCTGGAACTACAATTTGAAGGTGCGGGAAAAAAAAGTTGAAGATTAAGAGCGCTAATATAGCGACTACAAGTCAGCAATTGAAGGACTGGAAGATTAAACCTATTTTCCATACGATATAGCTCATCGTCTCTAAACCCAATAACATGATCAAACCAGCTCAATATGTTCTTATCCCAAAAATTTATCTAAATGCAGCTATTATCATCATTAACCCATAAACCCCCACAAAACTAAAACAAGCAAATAGATAAAATGAGCAAATATTTGCAAAAATTCCTAAGCCCCCCCAAATTTCAATTCCCCGAACCACCACATAATCATCTCATTGTAAAGATCTCAATTGAAAAACAACTCTTAAAAAATTAAATCGCAAATTAATTCAAAGATACAAAAGATAATTGTGGAAATCATTGGGGGGGAAAGAATGAATTAAACAGAAAACACTAAATTCAATCAAAAATTGCAAATCTTTTAGGTTTTTCATGAAGGGATAATAAACATACACTATTTAAAAATGAAAAATGAAAGCTTTTTCTGGGTTATTTGCGATTCACAATTAACTGGGCTTTCAGTTTTTTGGTTGTACTCAAGACTTGCAGATCTACAATCCTGAGAAAAGGGAAAAAACAACACAAATTAGCAAACAGAAGTAAGAAGAATAGAAAAGACAGTGACAAAAAGATGATAAGCAGAGTTCAAAATTCTTGCTGGAGAAATCGGAACAAAATCGAGCACCGAGATCCTATTGATCTAAATCGACCCTAATTACCGATTAAATACATCTTCATTCGATCTCCATCGACACTCAATTGTCTCGTTTCTCGATCTCGTCTGCCATTTCATCCTTCTTCTGATCATCCGAGTCCAAAACTAACTAAAAGAGAGAAGGGTAGCAAACCTATAGGAAGCAAAAGAGTACAAGTATTTAAGTGAAAATGGAACATGAGAAAGAGGCAGCAAGGGGAAGTTGCGGCTTAGAGCTGCCATGCAAAGTTTTGAGCTTCCACAGAGTAAACAAAAGGAGGAGAAAGGACGAGGGAGACACGGCGCAAGTGTGATGGGTAGGGTGATTGGTGTGGGCATTTGGGGAGCATTTGGGTGGGCCTTGTGTGAAATCAAACTGGTAGGTGTGGATGTGGGGGCCGGGAAAATGGTGATGTGGGTTTTCTTTATTTTTTTCCTTTTTTTTAATGAAAATCTCTATATCTCTCTTCTATCCTCATTTCTCAACTCTTTCCTCCTTCTCTCCTCTCAACGTCTTATCTCTCACTCTCTCTTTCTTGGTTATGGTGGGTGTAGTGGTGGCGATGGGGCTAGTGATGGTGCGAAGGGGCTAGTAGGCGCCCATTCCCGGGCGGCGAGAGTAGGATGTGAGGGGAAGAGTGCTGGAGCGAAGGTGAAGACGCCGAAAGTTGGTGTCGGATCACCCGTTGTGCGGCCCGCCGGTTGGGAGCATCACGTGAGAGTGGGGGATAAAAAAACAATTTGAATACGGGCCATGGAAGAAGTTGGGGGGTTTTAAAGGGGAAATGTTTTAAGGTGACCTTGAGGGTGAGAGCTGAAGCGTTGTAGGGCGATAGGGTTCTAGCGGTGTATTTGGGGGGTTGAGGGTGGTTTCGGTGTGGTGGTTGTGAGAGTGGTTCGGAAGTGGTGGTGGGGTGGTTCGTGTTGGTGATGTGGGTGGGTATGTCCTGTGGTGCTTGAGGTCTGTTCGTGGTGACGTGGTAGATGGTGGTAGCTGTGGAGTGGAGTGAGGAATGGTGGTGGTGCGGTTGGAGGTTGTGGTGCGTTCTGCGAAGGTGGTAGGGTGAGGTGAGGTAGGTGGGACGGGTAGGGTGAGCGTGGAGGTGGGGTAGGTGAAAGGGAGGAATGGAGTATTTAGATTAAGTATAATTAAATTTGATTATTTGTTAATTTTATTAAGTTCATTAGGAAGCGACACGTGTTCGATTTACTTAATAACGGGTCATCAATAGTTAGGGTGCAAATGGAGAAACACCTCCCAAAATTGGAAATTATTTGAATAATCCAAAGTTAGGATATGTACTATGAATTACTATAAATTACATTTAATGAGATAATATACCTATAATTAGTCACTCAATATAATTGATTTTTTTGCGCTGTGACCTACCATGAAAACAAGCCAATGTTAATGTCATTGTAAAGTGTAAACTATGAGTAATTTCTCATAAATTTCC
>SNQN01001186.1:59377-95874 GCA_008642245.1 Bassia scoparia | reverse complement strand
CTCTCAATGGATTAGAGGACACATGTTTTGTTCATTTTTTTGAACATGCCTCGGATATGCTCCATGGTAAACTCAACACATTTAAAGTCTGAAATCCAGGAATCGACCCTACGAATTCCTAATCAGTTCCACTGGTCTCTCTGTCTCTTCTCTTCTTCTCTCTCTCCACACCACACCCACACACAAACATACAATAGTTTTATGAGCTCACCTTGCACTTCACACAGCATGTCAAACCCTTCATCTTTGAGTTCGTTGACAGCTAATCATTACATATTTATCAACCTGTATAATTTTACATAATTCAATATAATTAATTATTAATTTATGCATTTGGCGTCCATGGAACAAGATATACCCTCAAGAAGGTCAGAGCTTACACACGGTCTGCCCAAAAAAGCACCCAGCAATGAAAGAGGCACTTGGCATTGAGGTCATGGTGCTAAGCCAGCCAGCAGGGCGCAGAGCACAGTGACCCCATTGCTAACAAGTACAAAAGGCTGGCCAAAGTCACACCATAAGCCACATTAAATTATGTGATGCCTTGTGTAGCCATGGCTTTGCTTGCTTCTTAAGCTTTTGGCGGGTTTATAAGTGTCAATGCCCATGCTTCATGCCGTGCTTCCTACGCAAAGAATCAAAGATTGATGCCAAAGTGCAGCCATGGTTTAATACTCACAGGGAAGTACTTAACCCCATAAATACCCTATGCATGGACTGTGCTTTTTCCATGCAAACATTCTGTGACATCTTTGCACAACTTTAACATAAAAACATAGTTTAAACACCTATCGGCCTATGCTTTTTCCATGCAAACATTCTGTGACATCTTTGCACAACTTTAACATAAAAACATAGTTTAAACACCTGTCGGCCTATGCTATTTCCATGCAAACATTCTGTGACATCTTTGCACAACTTTAACATAAAAACATAGTTTAAGCGCCTATTGGCCTATGCCTGACTGCCTTACCATTGTAAAGTTTATTGATGAAAGTAATTATATGTCTGAATGGTATGCAAAAGTCAACTGAATCGTGTGTACAAAAAAGATCCAAGTATAAACAAGCTCATAATTCCGCATAATAGAAGCAACTACATGACTATATCAAATAAGAAACTTACCTATATACAACATCCATCTGCTCCTCCCTCGATAATGCACTCAAATCTTTCTTGACCTCTTCATACATTGGGACAGCATCAACTTCAGCTTCCTTATCACTAAAAGATTTTGATTTAGGTTTCCCTTTGACCATCATTTCCTAATGCCATAAATATTATATATTAAAAACCAAAAACATCAAATAATCTTCCCAACCAATTCTACAGTTGATTCTTCACCAGTGACATTTCGGAACCGATAAAGGGGGYAAATGATATTCAAAAGACGGCAAATCTGTATATGTTATAGGCTRGTAGCTAGTAATCTTACCCCTAGAGTCGGCTCTTGGTCACTATCATCTTGGTCATCGACCTCGAGGCCAAAATCCTCAYCCCTCAAAGATTCYGCTCTTTCTTTCTGCAATTTTACAACCTCTTCCTCCTCCTCTGCAGGGGTATCCTCATCACTTGACRGTATCTGTGAAATAGAACATAGCACATGATCACAGAGTTCCTTGGCTTTAATGAAAAATAATCCTAGAAGGTAATATTCAATTATAATTATGTATGATTGATGCAATGACTTGTAAAAATAAATAAGAACATTTAGTAGATAAGGTGTTACCTCATAATCCTTATTATCACCATCGTAGTAGTCACGCTTTACCCTAGACCACACCTTCGGTTTCTCATCCTCCTCGGCATCATCATCACCTTCATCCTCAACACCACCTATCTTTCCCRTTAAATATTTCTGCTGCCTAGCCACTAAAATAATTCAAAACTTAGCAGTAAGCCAAATATAACATCAGATTGAGCTTACTTGCGTAACAGAAAGAGAACYAGCCATGTACATTAAGAAACAAAAATATATACAGAGGTTAACAGCCCTGCCATATAGGACTTCAAAATTATCCTCCCTTCATGGAACACAAGTAACATTCCTGCTGGTAATCTAGTATAAAAAACTTTGAAACACAAACGAAAATCTTTTTTTTCTAGAACAAAAAATGTCGTCAAAGTTACAAGGTGTGACCTGGAAAGGCCAAGTGTTTGTGGAACGGGTACATGCCACTTCTCTTTTCTGAAAAAAAGAACATTCTTGTCCCTCTGTGACTCTGTCCCAACTTAAATTCTACATTTGGCCAAAAAGCTCTCACATTTTGGTCATATAGCACTTAATTTGGGACGGAGCACAGTTTGAGAGAGCAATAAAAGAGCTCGAACTACTCATAAATCGCATAAAATGTTGCATTTCATGCAAAATGCAATACGATCGAGGTCAAGAGAATGAACCTTCATGATAACTGATGGCACATTGGGGATAGTGGATACTTTATTATTCTCAGGTTCTAAATGTCAGTAAAGCTATCCTAAATAGGTTGATTACTATTTTAATGTTTTTCATTTACAAAAATCTAAAATCATGGTCATTTATCATCTAATCCGAAGAAAAGATCGTACTATGGGTCTCTCTCTCTAATGCACCATTATGTATGACGCATCCCAAATGGGTAACTGCCTAAACATTTAACCTGGACATTGGGAATCTTCTATCAAACTTGTTGTTCTATTTTATTTTTTTTTTACGTTATTTTATATTTCAAAGTGGTAGAAATTTTCCTAAAAAGCATCTTAGAAAGCAATCATCATCCCAACAAACACACGCAACAATGTCAAATCTAGCTCTTATTTTTGCTTCAAGGCTTTCGGTTGCTATACTCTTCGTCCTCATCATCGTCGTCATCTCCTCCTCGTCGTCATCCCCTCCTCGTCATCCTCCCTCGTCTCATCCCGCATCTACCCCTTAGAAAATATTGACGGGAATACAAGTCAAATCTCAATTGCAAGGAACCTTAACAACACAGTGGCAGCAAATTAAATCCATTTCAACCACTCTAGCTTCACAACATCAATAACAAAACAACTAACAATCAAAGAAAAACTTCATTCAATTTGGTTATCACTAATCACTAAACCATCCACAAATTGAAAAGGCATTAATGAAATAAAAAAAGCAATAATACATTAATAGCAAACAATTCACCTAAGAAAGAAAATCCATTGTTTGTCTTGATAAACAACAAATAATACACAAAAAATGAGAAACAAACCTCATAATCGAAAATAGCCTCTTCCTCCTCCTCTCCATAGAATCAAATCATCATAGTTTACATCCAAAGGAATGATATCCCTTTTCTTATGAACTGCCATTATCACAAATATCGATAAAATCAAACAAAATTTTTCATTAAAATAAAGAACAAGATTGAAACGGAATATTACAGGCATCAATTTCGTCTTCCATGTTATTGAAACTGGAATCATTATCTTTCTGCAACTTAATTTTCTTCGAATCATTCTGACGGTCCTTCTGCTGATTTTTTCCCTCGTTTCGCATTTTTTTAGAATTAAATTCCAAAAAAATATATTGGATAATGAATTAGAATTTAGCAAAAAGCATCAATGGAAACGATGAATTGCAGAATAATGAAAGTGCGGCGGAACAGAGGAGATGGTTTTAGAGGACGACACACTGAAACGGCGGAGGGGTTACGCGACTAAAATGCAAAAAACAAAACTAAACGTTTGCGCGTGAGGGGTGAGAATGAGCTCGCATGTTCGCAAACAGTTCGAGCCCGCTCGGCTCGGTCAAAACTCAGTCAAAGCTCGGCTCGTTGGAGTTCGGCTCGAGTTCGGGCTCGATTCGAAAGCTAAATGAACCAAACTGAATTATAGGCGGGTTCGGCTCGAAAGCTCGTGGAAAGCGCTCGTTAATTATTTTATATTTAAAAATAATTATTATGCATAAATAGCATAATAATTAATATCTTGCTTATTACATATGAGAAGATTAACAAATTCTTTACATAAAAAATGAATAACACGGAAGAAAATTAAGAAAATCAAAGAAGTCGATAGAATCAAGAAAAAAAATTAACATAACTTGTCAGTGTGAACAGTTTTTTAAAGCTCGGTCACGCTTGGTCAAAGCTCGACTCGATTTAGCTCGGCTCGATAATTTTCAAGCTCGGTTCTGAGCTCGAAAAAACTTTAAACGAACAAGAGACGAACACAGCAAAGCTCGGTCTCGGTTCGACCGATAATCACCCTACGTGAGAGATTTAGTCGGGATGTATATTGCTAGATAGGGGATTGTATAGAATAAGTTGCCGAATTAAGTGTGACTTGGCTTTTTTCAATAATTGTTCTTGGCAATTTTGTTTAAAACGGGATCCATTAGGCCTGTGTCCTTTGAGTTGAAGTCGGAGTTGAACTGAATTGAACTAAACAAGACTGGACTAAGTGGTACTTGAGTAAATGAATCGAAAAGTACACTAAATTTTGAATTAAATAATGCTATTGCTTTGGATTAATATTGAACTTTTAACTTAGGTATACATTATTTATACTTGGATTTATATACTTACCAATATTTAATAATATACTTGATAGTAAAACTTCGTGGGTTCCAAGGTAATTAACTATATTTAACTATCCTTCTAACTTAGTTTAATATTGAACTTTTGATTAATATTAATGTTTAACTTCCTGAAAAAAATAAAAATAAAAATTGAAATGCTTAACTTAGGATTAATATTATTAATAAATAATAATAATAATAGTAATCGTTAATATCATCATTATTGTTAATAATAAATTAGTTAACAAAATAATTAAGTTGAACTGAACTGAACTGAACCGAACTGAATTAAACAGAGTTGAACTGAACTGAACTGGACGGAGCTAAACTGAACTGAAAATAAGCTAATGTAAACAGATCCTTAGTTGTTTCTCTCACTTCTCTACTGTAATTTCACTTGCTTTTTGCTGGATAAACTTTTTTGATATTTATATTACCTTTCCAATCTCAGCTAGGCAAAAAAAAAAAAATGCAGAGCCTTCTTCCTGAGTTTTTTTTTTTGTAAAATAGGAAGCTAACATAACATAACATAACATAACATAACATAAAATATCGAGGGTTTAAACCTCATTACACAGCTTTAAAAAGCTCCTTACAATCCGAATGAAAAATGTTCAAGCAATGACTAGGAGGGTACAAATGAAATGTAGTCTTGTTGCAGATATCTTATCACTGCTGCTCCCAAATCTATTTTGGTGTTGTCATTTACTGAGATGAAGATATCTTTCATTTGCCTGGTTGCCCTGTGTGCTTGTCTGCTTGATGTTCATCAAGAAAAATTGCGATTGAAAATCAAGAAAAATTAAAACATTTGAAACCCTAAAATTTTGAAGAACAAATTTACCAGTCAAAGGAAACAAAATGGGTAGAAAAATTTATAGTGTGAAATAGAAGAGGAAATTCGAAGATTTTAGCCAAAAAAATGGAAGGAGGGTGATTGTAGAAGAGACATAAGAAAAATCGAGTATATTTGAAATATCGAGGGACCCACTCGTCGGATCTCTATTATTTTTGGCCGAAAATTCGCATTGGGTAGTGATTTGCAAACTTTACTTAAAAACTGGGTAGTGATTTGCAAACTTTACTTAAAAACTAGGTAGTTATTTTAAATAAAAAATTCGGGTAGTTATTTCTAAACTCTGCAAAAAAAAAACAGGTAGTTTATGGCAAAATTTCCAATTAATAATAATAAGATTATAAAAATTATTAATAATAATAAAATCGAGAATCTGATTTATTCTAATGTTTTTGAAATGTATTCGTAATTTATTTTTATTTTATTTTTTTGTACGAAAAAAACTCTACACACTCTATCTTTTGTCTTTACTCTTTAGAGTTTAGAATTGAAGCCTTTGCGAAATTTGGTTGGTGCGGGTCTAAGCCACCCTCGTCCACAGATCATGTCTTTGCTCAAGAATAATGGTGCAGCTTCTCCATTTGTGAGGCCTTTCGACCTGTACAATGGTATCGAGGAAACTCAGGGCTTGCTTTCGCGAGGGGAGATAGCTTGCGAACAAGTCGATTATTACACTTTACACCGATGCAGTGAGGACAAAAAGGGATTCACATGGAGAGTCCTTATTACATACACAGCCATTGTAGCGGCCATAATACGGTGTGTTTCGAGTGAAACAATATAATCATGAGTAGATCTTACTTGAACTAAACTGAGGAAGACTTGATTGGATTGATACTATTATTGTGATCGGCGTGTAAAATAGAACAAAAGTAAACTACCTCGGAGGTTTTCCCGAGTGAAACCTCTCTGAAGCTTAAGTCAGATAATTTTTAGAGTTAATTGATATTTCAGTAATTTAATGCGAGTGTTTAGAGTTTAGATACCTGATTTTGTGCGGAGAACTCTGTATATATAGCCATAGGGTGACCTGCTTGCTTGTGAGTAAATGGGTTTTGGGCCTCAATTTGTCTTGTTCTGGGCCTTGAGTACAGTGGATTGAGAATGAATAACCTGGCTAGCCCAGTTGGCTTATTGGGTTGAGATTAAATAGTTTGGGCTCTAGTTAATGGGTTAATACCCATACACGGTGTGAGTCATGTGACTATCTGATACCAATAGGTCTATTATGGTCCCGGGACCACATGATCTAGGGCAAATGTTCATTTCCGAAACTAGAAATGTTCATTTGCGAAAATAAAAATGTTCATTTCTGAAAATACAAGTGTTCATTTTAGGATATGAACATTTACATTTAAAAATGAACATTTTACATATTGAGATGAACATTTCTAATTTCGAAAATGAACATTTGCCCGGGACCATGGTCCCGGGACCATAATAGAATTTGCGATCTGATACCCATATTTGGCACAAGTAAAGATACTCATCTCCAAGACCCGGTAGCTAATAATAACTTTAAGTTTCTTTCTTTGAGGAAAGTGGTTGTTATCGTGATGAAGGCATGAAATTTTTACTGTGGCCATTGGAATATTAATTACTAGTATTTGGTGCACGCGATGTGTGCTTGTATTGTTTTTTTAAAAAAGTGTTTACGTTATTGGGGGAATCATATTTATATAGCATAGTTTGTAAACTACTATGAATTAATTTAATACACATAGTACTATAAGCACGCGATGCATGCAGTCAGTTTTAAAATTAAAATTATTTTTTAATTAGAAAAAAATCACGTAATTGGATACAGTTTCAAATCACGTAATGGTTGTGAGTTATTAAGATTTTCAAATTTTCGATGCAATTTTTTCCTTTCAATTGAATCTCTCTACAAAGACATTAAATGATTAATTACATTGACATACAAATAGTAATATTGAAATACATAATAAATTAATAGATATTTAATTCAATATGATTTTCAAAATAATTTACAATGATTAACTTATTCATGTCGAAATAGTATAAGTGTATTAATGTTTTATATTAGAATTTGTTCATACTAATAATTAAACCATTTTTTCAAAATAATTTAACAATGTTTCAAGTGATTCAAATAAAATAAATCTAGACAATGTAATAAGTTTATTTTCTACTTTGCGAATGTATTTACATTCAAATTAATAGAAAGTTTATTTCTTTTATTTAGGTATCGGAAAGTACAGAAAAAAAAAGAAATAATTATGTATTATTTGTTTAATTAAAGGGCAATTGAACGTCCTGTGAAATCATATAGGGGTGATTATTACGTCTGTCTTAATAGGGGACACTATGCCTGCCCCGAGCTGGCTTATCGACTACATATAGATATTAGAAGGCTAACTCTTACAATAAGGGAAAATAAAGACTTATGACATTCTTGGTAAGGACAGTACATGCGCTAAATGATACAATTGGGACACCGAGGCGCGTGTTGAATTATACTTAAATTTGTTGATGTTAATTTTTCTGTATATTGATAAGGTTTAGTGCAGGAAGAAGGCTTTTAAGAGTCATAGTCTGGTATATGATTGTAGTTCTTAATCAAACCAAGTTAGTTTACACTACGAAGATATAGAATTAATGTATGTTCTAATAAGAATTTTTTTAGCTATGTTTATAATTCAATATTTTTTTTTCCAAAATAAGTTTTTAAAATGAATTTAGTGATTCCGATTGGGGAATATATTTAGGTGCATGTTTGTAATTAAAGAGTAATTATAGAAAATTAATTAATTTCGAGATCTTAATAATCATATCTAATTAATTAAAATTTTCAATTTACTTATTTATGGGAATGATAATTAGTCAATGTAATTAAGTTTTTATTAATTCATATACCTTTTTATATTACTTAATTAATATAAATTACAAAAAAATAAAGAGATTTCATATTTTTAAGTAAGGGCATTTAAGACTTTTACATCATTAAGGGTAATTAAGTCTTTTAAGAGGAGAACACCATCTTCCTCCCCTTCCCTTACATAATAGAGATTGATTTAAGAAGTTGGAAATATGTATTAGTAAAGTGCTTCGCTTTTCGTTCCTTTCATTACCCCTAAAACAGTACCACCTGATGTTGTAATTCCTCGATACTGTCATCCAAGTCATCATGTTGAAACTGAAAAACTTGGTCGAAAAGCAAATGTACTTCAGCAATATACCATGTGTTCATCGTCTTTTCGACAAACTTTTATCATTGGTTTCCTGCTCAATCTACGGGTGAGAGCCTCAAATATCCCTTTATCAAAAGATATAGTACCTAATATTCTAATAACAAGCTAATACGATTAAGATTTATTAAATAAAAATAAATGATAAAATATAGATATGGTAAAGATACGTTTTTGTATTATGAGATATTGTAATCTGATATTTGAAAGAGATTATAAATTGCTTAACACTCACGCAAAACTAGCTTCACCATTCTATATAAATTAGTTTCTATCCCGGCGATACATCGAGTAATGTGATAACTCGTTTTGATTATATAAAATTAAGATTTATGCCGAACTATTTTATGGGTTATTATATATATATATATAGAAAAATTATTTTGTAATAATTTAAATACAAATTAGTTTCTTTTTTTTTCAAGATCTACATTTGGACTATACTTTCAAAACTAAGAATGAGTGCCATCCGTGGTTGTTGAATCCAGTTAAAGGGAAGTTTAGGAAACATGTGATTCGAACCTGTGTTGTGGCTTTGATCTACCAAATATGGAGGCAAAAGATCGGAATCAAGCTGTTTGGGATGCACTGGTGCTTGCTCCTGGCTAGAGGTGATCAACATTAGCCCGGTCCATCGGTCCGGCTCGGCCCGCCCGCAAAAAGTAAGGGCCTTGGGCAACTAAAAAACATTTTCTAGTTCAAAAGCCCGGCCGACCCGCATAAGCCCGCACTTTTGGACGGGTTTCGGCTATACCTTTTATATACAAGCCCGCCCCGCCCCGCCCATTTGATCAACTCTACTCCTGGCCTTGTTATTAGCAATTTGAAAAAACTTTTGTTGTTTCGAATTTTGGCTGTTTTACCTAGGAAAACTAGTGATGTGGATAGGAGGTGGCTTTTGCATACGTTAATGTAATTAGTTTACTTGGGTAACTGCAAGTGATTGGTTCCTTCTTTGTACCCTTCCTAGAAGGTGCCTTGGAATGGAACAATGATGCTTTTGCTACCTAGGTTTGGCTTTTTCTTGGCTTTAGGTTGTATATACCTTTTTTTTGAGCTATAAAATTTTTCTTACCTTTTTTCAAAAAACAAATTATTTTCGATCTACAAAACTTGTAAATTATTTGATTAAATATAAAAATTCAAACTAAAAAAATGGATTATTCAAATAATAAATATTATCTGCACAATACTATTAAAATTGAGATAAATAAAAAAAATTTAAAAATAATATTTATTATGATGAGATTATAACATTATATAAGGATTTTCCAATGAAACAAATGTAATATAAAAATAATAACCCGGAAATTGGGGATAAAACTCTCATATAGAGATCAAAAGGATGATTATTCATGAACAAACAAGGAAAAATGAAGAAGTAGAAGGAAAAAATTAGGGATCACTTGATTTTTTGTTGTTTGTATCGCTTGACACATTTTGGTGTTAATAATAATAATAATAATAATAATAATAATAATAATAATAATAAAATAATAATAATAATAATAATAATAATAATAACATTTTGGTGTTTAAGAAGATCCAGACGTTTTCCAGGGCTCAGGACATTGGGGCACGTACAGAGCGGTGCAGTTGCGTACTCACATTTTCACTAGGATGAGTTTCGCTATAACTAGAGGAGTGAGGCCTAGATTTCCAGTTTCTAATCCAGCTGCAATGCGCATCGTCGAAGCTGAGTTTGAGCTCCTTGCAAGTAGCTAAACCATTAGAATATATATCTTTCCCTTGTTGCATAATGTTAATTCTGTCAATGACTTCTTCTTGAGTTTGTTACTCTACTTCGCTCATAATTAGACATGATAAGGACGAAGAAATGTCTAGGACTAAGAATTCAAGAAGAAGGTGTTCCTTAACCTCCATCTTCATCCCTGCTGCTCCCAAATCTATTTTGGTGTTGTCATTTACTGTATTTTTATCCCAATATACCAAATTTGTTTTGGTGTTGTCATTTACTATGTTTTAGCAAGAGATGAAGAGATCTTTCATTTGCCCAATTGCCCTGTGTGCTTGTATGCTTGATGTTCAGCAAGAAAAATTGCAATTGAAAATCAAGAAAAGTTAAAACATTTGAAGAACAAATTTAACASTCAAAGGAAACAAATTGGGTAGAAAATTTTAGAGTGTGAAATAGAAGAGGAAATTCGAAGATTTTAGCCAAAAAAAATGGAAGGAAGGTGATTGTAGAAGAGACATAAGAAAAATCGAGTTGAAGAGTTGGAAAATCGAGAATAATTGAAATACCGAGGGATCCACTCGCCGAATCTCTGTTATTTTTGGATGGAAATTCACATTGGGTAGTGATTTGCAAAATGTACTTAAAAACGGGGGTAGTGATTTTTAATACTACCTCCGTTTCTGAATAATTGCACCAGTTTACTTTTCACGCTTGCCGAGACACAAATTTGACCGTTAATAACTATAATTATGATTAATGAAAAATTATAAAAATTAGATATTAATATAGTATTTAACGAGACGAATCTAACGAGATCTCACTTGAATATATTTTTCATTACGTGTAAAGTGCAAAACTTGGTCAAAGTGCTCCCTGTGAATAGTAGAATTGTCCCCTCCTAAGAAGGACCGCTCCTTCCTCAAGCCAAGACCACATTCAGCATGACCAGAATATACAAGTCCCTAACCCTAATGTGGTTAATGAAGCTCTTGATGAAACTGAGACGGAGGRTTTCCTCTTCCCCATTGATAGGGACTCCCTGGAAAGTGATGGCAGCGCTTCCATTGATCTGGCCACCCACTTCATGCACGTGATAAAGCTAGTCACAAGTGAGTCCTCTAGTTCTGGTCAGAAGAAAAGAAGAAGGGTGTTTGGATGCATGGGTAGAAAGCCTCAAAGGAAAATAACTGAGGAGCGGAAAGCAAGGACTGAGATACGCAAAACTTTGGGAAACAAGGTGCATGCGAAGCTGAACTTACTAATGGATGAAGTTGAAGAGCTGAAGAGACAAAGGATTGCTAGGGTCCTTTTGAAGGGTGAAGAACCAGGTCTTGTTATGTCTACTATGGAGGTGGGAGAAAGCTCAGCTCGGAGAAAGGAGTCTGATGATGGTTTCAAGATTGAGTGGATGTCTGAAGATAGTGCAAGTGATGATGAAGATACTGGAAATGCAGGCTGCTATGTTAAGGGCTCAGAGGCTGGCCAAAAGCCTCAGGTGATTAGATGAAGACATTAATGTGGAATTGTAGGGGGGTTGGTTCAGAGGAAACCCTCATAATTCCACACATCTGGTGGTTGGTCTCTCAGGCCAACCCAAATTTTGTTTTCCTCTGCGAAACTAAGACTGATGTAGCTAGTTTAACTCCTAGTTTTAGTAGAAAGGGCTTTGTGAACTGTACTGGGATGGACTCTATTGGTAGTGCTGGTGGTCTCTTTGTTGCATGGACCACAGCAAGTCAAGCTTTTGTTAAGCATTGTAGTAAAAATGTTATTGTCCTTGATGTGTATGAAGCGGATTTCAATTACCTCTTGTTCTTTGTTTATGGCTCTCCTTATTTGGAAGAACGAAGAACTGTGTGGGATGAGATTTCAGTTGTTAATTCTAATTTTGACGGTCCTAAATGCTTCATAGGGGATTTCAACCAAGTGGAATTTCAGAGCCAAAAATTAGGGGGAAGTAACTATATCCAAGGAGCAAATGATTTCACTTTCTGGAAAATTACCTGTAACCTTTCAGAACTTCCAAGTTCTGGAGCAACTTACACTTGGACCAACAATAGGCTAAATGATGATAGTGTCTATGAGGATCTTGATAGAGCTTATGTTAACCCTGATTGGTTACAACTTTTCCCTGAAAGCTTTGTTTGGAAGCATGAAATATTGGTGTCTGATCATGCACCAATAATCCTACATACAAATCCTGTGAAGAACAAAAGACGGAGGCCTTATAAGATGAAGGCCTGGTGGCTGAAGTGCAAGGAAGCAGATGATATCATTCAGGATGCCTGGCAAAGTACACCCAATGGATCCCCTATGTTCACCCTACAAAGAAGATTTTGGAATATTCTATGTCGAAGCAAGTCTTGGTGTCTTCACTTCAAGAAGAACAGTGGCGTTACTTGGGATAAGTTTAATGAACAACTTATGGATGTCAAAGGAGATTATGCCCCCCACAATATTGACGAGATTATCAACATAAAGAAGCAATGTATTGATCAAGCTCAAGTTCAACATGTGTACTGGAAACAGAGGGCAAAAAATAGATGGGACTTGTGGGGGGACCAGAGTACAAGCTTCTTCTATAAAAGTGTCAAAACAAGGAAAGCCAGAAATGAAATAAGGGCTCTGCAGGTTGATGATGGCAACTGGGTTCATGATGAAAATCAGTTTGGTAATCTTTTCTCTACATACTTTCAAGATTTGTTCAAAGCAACTTCCAGGGAAGACCTGTGGCAACCCACCTTCTCCAGTGAAGACCAGAAGGGAGATTGGCTAAGAGGTCAAACTCTTTCCCCCAACCATATCTCCCATCTGAATAAGCCCTTCACCATGGATGAAATTGAAAAGGCTCTCTTCTCAATGAAGCCCCTTAAATCACCTGGTCCTGATGGTATTCCTCCAGTCTTCCTACAGAAAAAATGGAATCTTATCAAGAATGATGTCTGGTTGGCAATCAAGTCCTTCTTCGATAATGGGTATATGCTCCAGGAGATGAATAGGTGCTATATTGCTTTGATCCCAAAAGTTGATCAGCCTAAAAAGGTTGTGGATTTCAGACCCATAAGCTTGTGCAATACTGTGTATAGGGTGATGTCCAAGGCCATGGTCAGAAGACTCAAACCAATTATGAGTGACATCATCAGTGAATTCCAGAATGCTTTTGTCCCTGGCAGACTAATGTCTGATAACTGCATCATTGCACATGAGCTGGTAGGTATGATAAAAAGGAAGACAAAGGGCAAGAGTTATGAAGCTATTCTTAAGGTTGACCTTAATAAGGCTTATGATAGGGTCTCTTGGAGCTTTCTGAAAGATGTTCTTATGTTCCTCAGGTTTCCTCCAAGGTGGATACAATGGATTACCCAGTGTGTATCTGCTGTATCTTACTCCATTCTGGTGAATGGGAGTCCTACTACATGGTTCAAACCAAAGGCTGGTTTAAGGCAAGGGGACCCCCTATCCCCCTATCTTTTCCTTCTCTGCATGGAAGTGCTATCCAAGAAGTTCATTCACCTGCAAGAAATCAAGATGATTAAGGGGTTAAGGGTTAGTAGACAAGGTGCTATGGTTAATCATCTTTTTTTTTGCTGATGATGCCTTATTTTGCTTTAAAGTCAATAAGAAGTCAACCGATGTGATCAAGAATACTATTGAAGAGTTTTGCAGCATCTCAGGAGAACTTGTCAACTATCACAAGTCACATATTTTATTCAGCAGTAACACTCCAGTGGAGGTAAGAGACTCTACTAAGACCCCCCTGGGTATGGATGAYTTGGACAAACTTGGAACCTACCTTGGTTGCCCGATGGATGTTGATGGTAGATCTCTTGTGGCTTTCAACAATACCGGCCTATGAGAAAGTCGTCAACACTATATCTGCATGGAGATTTTCCCACCTGTCTCAACCAGGGAAAGCACTACTCATCAATTCTATCCTTGTTATGCTAGCATCCCACATTATGACCATCTATATGTTTCCAAAGAAGTTATTACAGAAGATCAATTCAGTCCTACTCAAATTCTACTGGTCCAGGTCCATGGATACATGAACTATCTACTGGAGGAAGCAGGAAACCCTAGAACAGCCGAAGTTCCAAGGAGGAATGGGGTTAAAGAACATTGAGTTCCTCAACACAGCTTTGGTTCACAAACAAGCTTGGCGAATCCAGGGTAACCCAGGTTTATTAATGAGCAGGATCATGTTAGCCAAATACAAAACTAGCTTCCTTGCCCGAGATTGTAAAATCCTTCCTAATGGTGCCTCCTGGTGTGCTCGAAGCATTCATCGATCTGTTGGCTTGCTAAAGAATGGGGTGAGGAGACGCATTGGGAATGGCCAAAGTATTGATATCTTTCATGATTTGTAGGCTGGCAAGGACAGGCTTCACACCAGACCAGGTGTGAACAGCAATGGAATCAGATGGGTCTCGGAGCTCATGACTGAGGACAAGCAGTGGAATAAGCACCTTGTTTGGCAACTGTTCAGGGACAACGATGCCAAGCATATTCTTGCTACTCACATCCCTAATAGGATTGTTGAAGACCAGTATGATTGGAATTACACTTTAAATGGGAGGTATTCTGTTAGCTCAGCCTACCATCACCTACTGACTCTAAGAAATGTGCAGGACAATTCGGGTAGGAGTTTTTGGAAAACTCTTTGGAAAAGTAACATGAGTGTCAAATGGAAACACTTTGCATGGAAAATTGCTACGGATGGTCTTTCAACCAAAGGAAATCTGCGGAAACGAGGGATTCAGGTGGACGCGTCGTGTTCTATGTGTGATGATGAGGAATCAACAACTCATTTGTTTATGGAGTGCTCAATTGCAAGACACCTCTGGGCTGCCTGCCCTTTAGGTATCAGATTGGACGGTGATCATGATATCCCCTTTAGGGAATGGTTTGCAAATTGGTTCACTTACCTTATGAAGGAGAAGAATGAGCTATGGATTGTGCTAGTGGCCCTCAGTTGGAACATTTGGTGCCACAGGAATGATATTGTGTTTAGGAATGTTGGCGTTAACCCTGATACGGTTCTTAATAGGATGCATGGGGATTTACTTAAGTGGAGGCAAAACTTTAGTGATTCTTCAAAGACTACAAGTACTACTACAATGCTGGGACAATCTACTACAAGCAGCTATCGGACGAGCTGGGTGCATGGAGTTTTGACTACTGCGTGCAATATGGTTGTGATCGTGGATGGGGCGTGGAAAGCTAAGGGTTCTACGTGGAAAGCTGCTGTTGGGATTGTTATTAAGAAGGATGGGTCTACTCTCTCCGCGGAAGGTAGTCGAGTATGGGCTGCAGATGCTACTCAGGCAGAGTTCATGGCTGTGTTGATGGCGTTAAAGGAAGTTCACACCACCACTGATGGTGTTGAGATTTGGACTGACTGCCAGTCCATTGTTGATTGCTTGCATGATAACCAAAATGCTTTCGGTTGCGTGAGTAAATAATCTATTAGATCATTGATTAAGTTAAAATAGGTTTAGTTTGTGCTAGTAGTAGGTTCAGTGCTCTGTTAGTGAAGCATGTACTCAGCTACTGCTGCTAGGATAGGGTCCTATGTTCTTTTGTTTGTCCTATGAGAAAAAAAGAATAGTAGAATTGTCAAACCGGTGCAATTATTCAGAAAACGGGTAGTAATAAAATCTGGGTAGTTATTTCTAAACTTTGCAAAAAAAAAACAGGTATTTATGGGCAAATTCTAATAATAATAATATATATAGATATTGATAAGAGTGAAGTGAGAGGAGAGAAGATTAGGCGAAGGAAACATAATTCTGCATACTTGGCTAATCAAATGAGCAGAGTATATATAGTAGAAAGTATTCTGGAAGCTTGAAATAACTTCTAGAATCGAGAGGAGTTTAGTAACTAAACCCAAACTATAACTACATACATAATATAGCATTAAGGTGTGTAATTATAAAAATTATAATATAATAATATAATAATAATAATATAATATAATAATAATATCAAGATGTTTATTATAATGTTTTGATTTTGTAATTTATTTTATTATTTTAGAAAAATCTACCACCGATTTGGTTTACTTTTATGTTTAGATTTAAGCTTTGCGAATTTGGTGGGTCGGGTCTAAGCACCTCGTCCACCGATCATGTCTTTGCTCAAGAATGTCTTCTCCATTGTGAGCTTTGACACACCCTTCTACTATTGCCCTGTCGTAGCATTTTACTCTCCATATAAGCACGGCTACAAGATAACACCACAAAAAAAGTCATGTACATGTATTATAAATGTATGTACATAATCCATTATTTGACACATTATCATCTTCCATATTTAAATATTGAATTACTTGTATGCAATTGAGAATATCCACTGAGAGAAACATTTGTATCAACGTAATTAATAAAGAGCATGTAGTCGTGGGTATTTGTCTATGTACAGTAAATGCATACGAAGTGCAAATAACTCTATTATTTAGGTGAAAGATGGTAATTATACTTATATACGAGAGTATAATTATCTATTTTATTTGTTTTATTCGTCTGTCATGAATTTGTTTTAATAAAATTATTCGATCCGAGATATAAGATGTAAAAAGAGAGAGTTTTGATTTTGCTCTATAAGAATTTTGTCTTTTTTTGTTTGTAAGAGTTCACTATATATAAGGCTCCGTTTGTTTGAAAGAAAACAATTTTCATATGGAAATTCATTTTCTAGAGAAAACATTTTATGGAAAATCATTTTCTAAGAAAAAAAATTTCTTTGTTGTTTGATTAGAGGAAACTCATGAACGAAATGAAAATGTAATAGAAATGAATTGAATGAATGAATGGAGGAATGAATGTAAGAAGTGGGGAGGAAATCGTGTCATTCTTCTCTATAAAAGAAAAATGATTATCCTTTTCAAAGCGACTTTTCTCTTTGGGGAAAATGATTTTCCACCTCATTCCAAAACAACAAAGGAAACTAAAAAGGGAGGAAAATCTTTCCGGAAAATGTTTTCGTCAAAGAAACGGAGCTAAAGCTAATTTTATACGTACCTTCTTTTGTGGAGTCCCCAATTATTCCATCCTTGAGGCAAACGGCACTCGACAAGTAGCTTAATGTATAAACCACTTGAATGAGAACCATGGCCTTCCAAGGTCTGCTGTTCCGACCCTTGCGGTGATTTGCATCTAAGAATACGAGCGGTGTTTCCAATGGCGTCTCCCTCTTTTGTGCGGTAATAGCAGCCGTCCCATTTTCACTCACTGATGTATATGACATTTAAGAAAATCGAAGCATGTACAAATTAGAATATTTCTTAATTAAATTACTGTATGTAATGATAAAGTGTGTAAATTTGATTTTTCTACTGTGATTGACTGATACGCTAAAGTAGAGAATTCTAACATCTGGAGATTGTTTTAATAAAATAATTCAGTGGCATTTTATATGACACTCGTAATTAAGTGCAACTTTAAAGTTATTTTAAAAAGCATATACTTTGACCTCAAAGTTGCACTTATTTACGAAGTGTCTTAAAAATGTCATGGATTATTTATTAAAACAATCTCCAGGATTGTTTAGAAATTTCCCCGCTAAAGTGCTCTAAAATCACCGTATTATATATGGACTAACACATATATATGAGTTAATGAGTATACATGCTTGTAATAAAGTGCATGCATACCTCATAGAGGGAAGCAGCATTGCCGAAAATGAAATCAATGGCTCCTTCGATGTAACAATTCTTGTAATAATGTCTTCCGARGTCGTCGAGGAGTGTATCCTGGTACGAAACCATCACACAGCCGTAGAATGCAGCCCTGTCTCCCACCACTCTCAGAGCAACTCCCTTCCCTCTCGTTCCGTACGTATTCTGTATGTACTTGTCGAAGTAAGTTATAATTACCACATCAAAATAGTATTTGTAGGCTTGTAGCACATTGTTTTTTTTTTTACACGAAAACTAAAAAAGATTTCATGAATGTGAAAAAGCCAAACGGCACTTACAATCCAATTTCATAGAAAAACTTAAGCTTGTAGGCTTGTAGCACATTGTTGTAATAATGTTATGAACTGATTGTATGTTACCGAATTAAATCATGTCAATCAAAAACTTAAGGTAATGCTTAATGGTTGAGGCTCAGGAATATGTTATATACTCTATCACTAATTAGTAGTTAAGGAAGCTGATTTAATTAGATGGATATATTTTTTTTACTTTGAAGTTAGGGTTTTATAATCAAAATAGTACTTGTAGCACATTGTTATTATGAACTAATTAATTAGTAGTTGAAGAAGCTAATTTAATTAGATGGATATTTTTGTGATTAGCAAAGAGTATGATTTTAAGTTGGACATGAATTGAAGATGATGAATTATATATACTTACCTTAAATGTAAGGTATCTGCCTACGAAATCGGAAGCCAAAACAGAAACAGTAGGGTTTTCATATATATGATCACCCTCATGCCATGTTATAATGGTGTCTTTTGCTTGAGTTCCACTTAGAGTTATGTAGGGTTTATCAGCTGGAATTACTACCTTTTCCCTGCAACAAAGAAATCATGTACATAAAAATTATCAACAAATGCCATGCCGCCATGCGTCCCATATTTTATACGTGTCGTGTATTAGGTCAGGAGTTCATTATTTGTTAGGTATTTTTTGTAGTAGTGTATATATAATCTGCGAATTTTATAAAAGATAATTTTTTCAAGCTTTAATATTTCATTGTTAGTGATCCACAATCCAAAAAATTATTAAAATTATATACAGTGCATTCATAGTGGTCGCAAAATTATAAAAATATAATGGGTTGATTATAACTAACAAGGGTACCATTTAGGCCTATTTAAGGCTCCGTTTGTTTTGACGGAAAATATTTTCCGGGAAAATGATTTTCCTACTTGTTTTAGTTTTCTTTTGTTTGTTTTGGAAAGGGGTGGAAAATCATTTTCTTCAAAGGAGAAAATGTCATTTTGGAAAAGGAAAATCATTTTCCTTTTGTAGAGAAGGAATGCCACAATTTCCTCCCAACTCCTTACATCACCCTTATTCATTCCCCCACCCTTCTTTATTTCTATTACATTTTTCATTTTCTTAATGAGTTTTCCTCTAATCAAACAAACAAAGGAAAACTTTTTTCTTAGAAAATGATTTTCCATGAAATTTGTTTTCCCTAGAAAATGATTTTCCATGAAAATTATTTTCTTTCAAAACAAACGGAACCTAAATGAGTGAATATGATGAACAACTAATTAACCATCATAACATACAGTGAAAGATTATTATTGTTGTTAACCGGACCATCTCAACCAAAAGCTTAAGCTGATAGTTGAGGTTCATGAATACATATGCTATATACTCCTCATATTAACCAGATCATCTCAACCAAAAGTTTAAACTGATTGTTGAAGTCCGGGAATATGTTATAGACTCTATCAATTGTTACTAACCTGTAAGTTCCTGGCTTAACCCAAATGTAAACAAACTCAGTATTATTAGACAGTGGGACAAGTGACATTGATGGCATCTTGAATCGTCTATAGATCACCTGCCTGGCACGTGATGGTACTCGAATTAGGAAGCGAGGAGTATCCTTAGGGCGGCCTTCCGAGAAGCGGAATGAGGCAAGATGATGGAGTGAGAGACACATTTGGCTACACAAGGAGTGCAAAATGAATAGTTATTTTATGATAGAAATAAGATTGGTTCTATGATTATTGGTGATGATAGAGGTCTAATATAACGGCATGCATAGAGCTCCATGCATTCGCGCATGTGATGATTGGATGTGTGCAATAATTGCACCTAACATCGTGGGCAAGTGCAGAGGGCTAGTTGAAGATCAAGCAAAGGGTGGTATGTCATTTTTGAATAGTTTTGAGTTTAATTCAATTGTACGTAGAAAAAGGTATTTGAAGATGGTAGCAAGTAAGTGATGATGAATTGCATTTCTTTTAACGTTTAAGTTTATTATATATTAGAATAACTACCGCTATATATTATATAATAGTGTATTTATTTTCGGATTGAGATCCACTGAGATTTTAAAGCAAGAACTCTAGAAGTAGATCGAGATTTCCCTAATATAGACCTTAAAAAATATACGGAGTATTACTCGTATTAAAATAAATAATGAGTGGGATACAGAGAAAGAAACAAATGCGCTTCTCTTAGAAATCTAGAGGATCTATAATACCGTTTTTCTCATATGTGTTATTTGTTATATTACTAGCCGATTCTTACTAAGAAGGCAAGAACGTTTTGAGTTGGCAACAATTATTAAGTTTTCGCGTCATTGGAGGTTTTGTAAGAGATGGCATTAACGGCTGGCAAATGTGAGTATGTGACTGCTTCATGGTTGAGATTGAAGTATTCTAACTCAGCTGTTACCTGTTTTTAATTTAATTTTTTTATTATTATTGTATTTTATTATTATTATTTTATTTTATTATTATTATATTATTATTATTTTATTAATTATTATTATTATTTTTTATATTATTATTAATTTATTTAGGGCATTTACATGTTAATGATCACTGTGATATAAAAGCAACTGTTTAATTATTAAAAAAAAAGTACCCTCATAAAATGTTGATCCTTTATCATCTTTCATTCTCATGCACGTTTCCATGAGAATATCCACATGTACTTTTGATGTACTATATTCGTTCGTTATTTGGCAACATTGATATTGTTTTACTCTATAAATTATAAAAGTTGTTATAAATGCAACGTAGGATTATTATTTTTAATTTACTCACATTATTAGTGATTATGTGACGCTAATATATATTATAAATAATTATTATGTGAGGGATTCATAAACTCATAGTCGTATGAAATTTGTCTGAATTTACTAGTGATGGTTGGGAATACGAGATATGGTGATATATATGATGAGTTCATGCCTTTTTATGTATGTTGTATCTATTTAGTATGAAGTTCGTATGTATTTTTTGGTGCAGATTTAGTATGAAGTATATAAGTATGAATCGAATTTTACAATTTTCTAGTAATGCGATTAAAAAAAACAAATGAAACATTATGGAGAATTTTGTTCTCATTTTCATGCATGTATGTGATGTCGTTATAAAAAGAGTAACAAGTAAAACTAATGTTGAGTGTTGAGTCGCGTGAACAACCCATGTGAGTGAATGTATTGTTCACGAGAAATTAAGGAGGAATGCTATGATATATAATCTACATCGAAAGAATTCGAGAGTTAAGATACATTATAAGGCTAGGGGCCTACTCCCTCATAACCATATATTTTGAAGTGAAACTCTTAATCATGTGATGATGGATTGCTCCCGTGAGAACGCGGCCATGGCCGTTTAAACTAAAAAGCATTGAAGCCATGCAAGCCAAAAAAAATTAAAGCTACCTGATTGGATGTTTTGCTTAACGTCAAGCTTTTTAAAGTCAGGGTTTGAAAATTTCATTTGAATAAATATACAAGTAGTTTAATAAATTGCATATGTTTTAAGTGTCTGTATATCAGGATCTCAACAAATATGACGGTGTTATGTGTTGAATGGTTGCGAATATATCCAGATTTTGCGTTTGACATTCTTGGTGATCGAGTAAACTGTACATAAACGCAACCCAAAAGCACACAATTGTTCCTAGCATATTTAATGGGGAATACTATTCGAAGTCCTTTTACTAGAATCAAAGTCCATTTTGTATGAATTCCAATTTTTAACAACGCCCTTCTCCATCCCCTAACCACCCACATCACCACCACAACAACACCCACCAAGGCACCTATACCACCAAAACACACATTAACACATCCTTCGGCACCACAACACACCCAACACACGTAAAAAACATGTGGACTTTGAATGGCATGGACGCTTGCGTAGGCGTCAGACATGGTATGGACGCCTTGCATAACGCAGTCCATGGTGTGAGACGCTAGCAAGGCGTTCATGGTCTGGACGCTATGCAGCGCCATACATGGTTGGACGCCTACGAGGCGTCCATGCGTTGGTGGTGTAGAAGGTGGAGAATCTGAAGGGATATGGGAAGTTCACACGAAATGTGGACTTTGATTCAGTAAAAACGGACTTTGTTTAGCATCAGATTTTCAAATTGGGTACAATGACAAAAAGCGTGTGTTTGATTGAGCACAGCATGTCTTTAGAGAATGAAGATTCTAACTACTCCCTTCGTTCTAGATGTTCATGTCACTTCTTTTTTTTAACTATTATTCACAATTAGAGATAATTAAAATAATTTATGTGTAAGAATAAATATAGTGATGTAAGGATTTGTTTGTTCGTATTATTGCGTAGGTTATTAATTATTCAATGTTATATTTACAAATATATATTAAAGATTAACGAAACAAACATGCATTGGGGCAAGACGTATGAAATAAGGGCATGAATTTATGGAAGAGAAGGGATAGCTACTCGTACGTTTTCATGTGACAATATGAGATTAAGATCAGATTAAAATTAATAGCTCGATATTAGGTGTTCAATTGAAGGAATAGGTAGCAAATCTTTTCATACTAATCCTAAACAACTTTAGGTCAATAAATTTACGTTGCCTTCAGTAAATAAGTCATCAAATAATCATGTTTAATAATGATTGATTTGAAATGTTCACTCAAAAAGGTTTAGTGCAAAATCGAACAAGATTATTGCTTGTCTTTCAGGTGGATTAGTGATCACCAAGCTACTTATTCTGTTATTGTTCATTAATATATGGAGTATACGAAACAATTTTGATCGACTTGCTGTAGATTTATGGATTTTTTTGGATAATAATCACTTTTATTTTAACTTTTCTAATATTTTCCATTTTTTTTCTATTTATACTCAGCTCACTTAAAGTTGTCATTTTTGTTTAAGAACTCCTACCTTTAACATGTTCCGTTACTTTTCCGCTAAGATTGGGGTTAATTGGGTAATAATGTTTGTAAATTAAGTTGTAATTGCCTTTTAATGTAAACTTAATTTCTTTAATAAATTGTTAATTAATGTTTTATATATAGAATTGTCCGAAGAGATGAATCCTACACCCAAAATCGAAAAAATTTCGATGCATAACATTATTGAAATCCTGGATCGCCCTGGTTTATCTAAATGCTCGAGTCGCCGAATCGCTTCAGCAGATAAATATACAGCAGTTTCTTTTTTGTAAATGGATGGGAATTGCAGCGGTTGTTCCAGTGCGTTGGAAAATGCAGAGGAGGCTAATATTGCAAGCATTGTGTGCTGCGTTAGGCAAGCTTGCATGGCAAATACAAGTGGTGTTTTGTGATGAATGACTCTAATGATAGAACAAGTTTTAATAGTTTTTTCATTTTTATTTTTTTTGGGTGTTAAAGAGCATCTAATAGCAATTACAATCTTGTGTTTTGTTTGCCACATATTTTTTCAAGTTAAATAATTTTAGTTAGAACTATCACATGCAAACAATAATTTAGTTTAAAATTGAATGGCATAGTGAACAAAGAGAAAAAGGTAGATGCTAGTAAGCTCCACAAGGAGTCAAATCGAGAGTAGAATCGTCCAGGAACTTCTAAAACGGGAAGGAAATCTTTAACTCTTGAGCTAATCCTAGGTGCAAGACCGGTACCGGTTTTTGGGTGAGATCGGAATGGAAACGACGGGTATCCTAGATAATTGGAACGACGCAGAACCGGTTGGCGTGGAACCGGAACGGTTACCGGTTAGATATTTTAAAAAAAGAAAATAAGTAAAAAGCAAGATTACTAGCTAATTTCATACTGTATATTGTATTGGCACACAAAACACAATGCTTTATACAATAATATTTAAGTTTATATTTATGTAATTTGGATATTTTACCTTAACATGTATTATTTAATAAACTAAAAGCATAACAGTTACTATGGTACTTTTATTATGGAGTTCATTATATAACCGGTTGGTATGCGCAGGATACCACGTACGAGCCGGTACACTGGGTACCACTGGGTACGGTTCCAAAATTTTGTCCTCGGAACCGGAACGGTCGCCACGGTTCTTCATTTTATGGTAAAGGCCGAAACGGTACCAAGTCCAACAGGTTCCAGTTCCGGAACTGCGGATTCGACGTGTCTAGGTACCGGGACCGGTTACCTGTTTTTGCTCATCACCAGCATACCTGACTCTCTCCTAAAATATTAAGTAACGGTAAATATTCGTCCTGTCTTTGAACTTAATTTAATGGTTCAGTTACGTATTTTTCATATTTATTCACTAATAACAATCAAAGTGTCCATTCAATTTTATTCAATTCATAGGTCACATTCATAATTCAATCAAGTGATAAGGATGGGTACGTTTAATAATAGTTAGTTCAGTTAAGTTTACACTAATTTCTTTCACTAAAAATTCATTCAAATTCAGTTTAGTTTAATTCAATGATTTGGTTATGTAAAGAGCCTAAATATAACTAAATGCAAGATCTTACCTTTTTCAACAAAAACATGACAAAATCAAACGCAGTAGGATCAACAATTAAAAGGCCCAACGAGCAAAGAAGCCCTAACCGTTAAATTGCGATTTGCCTGAAATCCCTTTTGTTTCCACAATATAATTCGACTCACAAATTCCTCTCTACTCAAGCAACGCTTTGGCTCATCATCCGCATTTTGGTGTGGGTAAAACTCGTGATTGTTCGCCTCAATATAGAAGTATGTGGATTAGGTTTTTTTTGTTTATTCAAAGATTGAGATAGGTTGAGTATGCGATGAGAGTATGAGAAAAGTAAATCGAGTAAAATAGCCAAATATCTGTAATCGTTAATAGGAGACAGGATACTTTATTCATGTCTTTTTTCTGAGCTTCTCACCTAAAAAATTAATTATTGAAAAAATACTCTACATTTGTTAAATCGATTGGTTTGATGTAGAAAAAACAAAGGCTCATTTAGTGTATATACGAAGCAAATTTCAGATTCCATCAGACTCGTTCCTGAACAAAATAATTCGTGTGTTTCCTCTTTAATTCTCATCGATTAAACATTATTAGCGCTGAACAAATGAAAGAAGCTAAATTATTTTAATAAGATCTCCATTTTTTTCTCTAATGTTTTAATTAAAGGTCAATGTTTTTAAATTTGGATGAGCAAGAATTGCAGCGATGAGAGCAATTTATAATACAGACTTGTAAGATTGGCGAAAGTGAGTCCGCATTATGAGAACTCTAAGGACGATAGAGCGTTGCCTTTTACTTGGATCTTAAAAGAAATTGTTTGGAACTTTCAGTTTGAGATCTGGCTATTGGCAATTTGGTTGATTTTCTCCGATTAAATTGCAAGAAGTTTTGCCGAAAATGGGGATCATGAGACTGTGTTCGTTTAAAAATTGGTTTTTAGTGCGTTAAATAAACGATACATAAAATTGAACACAGATAGACAGAGTGTCAATATATGATAAAGACTCGGAAAACACAGTAACTGACTCTCTAGTTTAGGACCATCGATTGCAATCAATGACTTAAAACTAATTTTACTTTTTCAAAATAAAAGTAATATACAATAGTATTTCTCACACTCACAACGTCATCATTTACAACTCAGAATCCAAACCTCGACGTAAAGTATTGGTTTTGAATAAATTTTGATATTATTTTGGCACGTTTAAAACCTTTCTCGAACTTGCTAACCCATTGGGTTAAGTAGAATTGTTTATGGGGTTGAGGTGAATGTGCATTTTCATTCAATCTTCACTTGAAAATATTTTGGCGTTGGGATGAGACGGAGAAACTAAATTCTCTTTTTCTCTCATGTAGGGTTATGATTTTTCGTCTCTCTCACCATCACTCGTCAACTAAGACCAACGGCGAGAATGGAGCTAGTTCACTTTATTTATCATTACGTTAGATCGTCCCACTGACAAGCTATGGTTAAGCCTTTCATATATGAAGTATGCTTATAATTTCGTGTCATAATTATTATTTTATGGCATAGATTCATAAAATTTACCATCAAAATTTTAAATCGGCGTTAATACAAAGAAAAATTAATACTTACCACTTTTGTTAGTTTTCCTTTTAAATTATCACTGATGTTTTAAGGGGATCCCACATAACAGATCTTTTCTGTTTTTCTTTTTTATATACCTCTCTTCTTGCCGAAAACACGTTGAAAAATGAAAAACGTTTTTTTGTTGCAATTTTTTTTTTCTAACTATGTTTCGTAGAATTTTTTTTTCAAATAGGGGTTTTACAAAATTGTTGGAGTTTTTTCAATTAGGGTTTATGAGTTTTGCACTAAAAGTTTATGTGATTTCTGTCCAAAAAGATAACCTAATTTCATCTAATGTCAACATTATCTAGAATTAAGGTTGTCTAGCCATAATTTCAAGCATTGTTTGGAATAAAAAATTACATGCACTTAACAATCAATTGGCAAATTAAGTAGATACAAATCGTTGTACACCTATGAAAGAAAATTCACTTCAATAATTTGCCTTATTTAATTACTCAATAAAAAAAAGGTTTCACAATGAAAACTAAATAATTTCACTTGATTACCATAATTATCAATTCACTTGATAGATTTGTCCACGCCTTCAAGAATTGACGCAATTATGATTGTTGTCGATAATATTGAGAAATTAAGATATTTTAACATTAGTATAAAATAGGAAATGAAAGGGAGAAAATAAACTAGAATGAAGAAAAAGAGTAGATGATGAAGGAGAAGAAGGAGATGAATTGGTGTTTGGGATTGTATTGTAGAAGTAGAAGTGTTAAAAGTCGTGGTGAGTATATTGGGGTTTTTCATTTTGTGAGGCCTTGACGTTTTAGGTTTAAGAGGTGTAAGTTTTAAACGTTGAGAATAGAAAGGTGGTAAAAATTTAATTAATTTAGATAAGGTGGTATTTGAATAAGTAATATACACAAAGGTGGTAAGTACTAATTTTCCTAATATAAGTTATTTTTAGAACAGGTTATAATCTATTAAACTATTTAATAGGATATGTAATCGAATTGAATATAATGGAGCTACATAAATACAAGAAAGTTATCAAATTAACATCAAGGGTGTTTTCGAATTGACTGTTTTGTCTGTTTACGATAGATCCTATCTGCAAGAAGCCATGGAGATTGGGATGACATTCAGGGCAGAGGAGAATAGGTTGAACATTTGAACTTTTGAGTCTTGAAAGTTATACATTGATACGAATATAGCTAGAGTGAGATTTCGAGATCAAACTTACATTACAATACTTCATACCGCAAATTCTACTATGGTTCGGGATCATGGTCTATGCATGGTCCTGACAAATGTTATTGTTTCCGAAACTAGAATGTTAATTTCAACATGTTCACACACTGCTTCCTTTTTAATGTAAATGTTCATTTGAAATGAATTTAAATGTTAAATGTTCTATCTGAAAAATGGAATTCTATTTTCGGAAATGAACATTTGACCGAATGATAAGAAACATGGTCGGGACATAATAACCATTGGCCATACTATTTATTTTGGGTCTTACATTTGAGTTTCGGCGCGAATGTTTACAGACTTTCATATCAAATGGACGAATTGACGCAAATAATTAGGAAGTTTGGATATGGGCTTGGAAGGCAGCTGAATGTATTGAAAGTTGTGATTGCACAACAGTCAGCAGTTCGTCGGAAGTTTGATCTCAGTTTACATCTTAAACGAAGTAATCAAGATTTTTACTGATAAGATCGAACGCGTGGAAAGAGCAAAACTTCAATATTGGCCTTTTTTTTTATCGCCTTGTTACAACAATTTAACTCCATCCTGAATTTTTCCTTTCAATAAAGGCTCCTCAACACAAACTCAAAATCCAATCCAAAACTCATTTTCAAAAATATATTTTTTTAAAAAAATTTCGGCAAACAAAAAAAAGAAAAAATGAAGCTAGAAGCTAGAGGAGGTGTCCTGGAGAGAAGTGGAGTGCAATTCGTTGATACGAAAGTTAGCAGACCACGAGTTAGAAGAGAGACACAGGAGAGGGAGAAGGAAGACGGAGTGATGTGGTCGATTTGCAGTGGATAGGGCACAATAGCAACACGGCTTGTTGATTGGGCCTTGGTCGCGACTTTTGCGCTCGCCTCGACACTCTTCATCTTGGTTCATTGGTTTCAAGTAATTTATATTTTGCTTTCTTTTTTTTCTTTTTTGTTAATATTATAAAAAAAACACACGTTTTTATTTTATTTTTATTGTTTAGATTATTTTTGATTAATTTTAAATGTTTCTGCAACTTGTTGTTAAGATGTGAGGATGAGGATTGTTTACAGGCAATAGCGGTTTAATGGAGACTAGCGTTGGGCTTCAAGATTGAATATGGGTCGAGATAACATACTGAATTTAAATTCAAATATATTTCTTTTCGTAACATAAAACTGTAAATTTGACATAACTTAGATAGGAAATGTCTCGTTATTGTTGAGTTATTAGTTACGAAGGGAGTGGATTCGTATTAGAATTTTTTATAGAAGTATGATATATTGATAAATTTAGTTATTATTTGGTTAATCATGTTATATATGTATGGTTTGTTTGGAGTATGAAAAATTGGATTTCAAATGGTGCGTTTTTTGTTGCTATTTGCTGTTAAAAGTACATTTAATATATGAATTTGCGAATTGCAATGCCTAGGAAATTCTAGGTATTGTTTACGTTATTGGATTCACCTTATTCTAGCTTTCAACTGAGATGTTGATGTCGGTATAACTTTTCAACACACACGTGACGTGAGTGTTCATATTGAATAGGTTATAGAATGAAATAAGGGGGAGCATTGAATTGTGATTATTAAAATTACATTGAGATGAGAAGAATGAGAAATGTGTTGTTAACACTTAATGAGGTTTTTGAAGTGAACTCCTGGTCATTTGAAGTCGAGCTTCTCCGTTTGACAGGTAGAATCTGTAGTTTAGTATTTATGGCAACCAATTTACATGATAAGATTAATTGGTACGTTGTAAGAGGTTGATGGCATTAGAATTCATAATCAGAATAACTGGTACAATTCAACTCTGTGAGCGGGCATCTTTAAAAATTACAAGGGAGGTGCTCGGTGCCCCTATAACACATTTGTGGGGGACCTTCCTCGAACCCGGTTCGTGGGGATGCACTTGTTGGCACCGGGCTGTTTTTTTTTGAAGAATATACTTGTAACAATTTTCCATTTTCGTAAACCAATGATGTTACTACGCATGATGGAGAGATGGACAGAGCAGATGAGATAGTACTAATCACAGTCTTGAACTCATCTGGTGTCGCAAGACATGTAAAGTGAAACTTACATACATAGGAGAGAAGAACTAAGAAAAAACTATGAGTAACATAATTGCGCTAATCAGTTGCGCTGTTGCTTATTTATAGGCTTATGATGGTGGATTGGCAAGAAGATGTTAACATGTTTTTAAATTCGTTGGTGTTCCAATTGAGTGTAGGCCTTATTTGGAGGAATAATGTAATTTTTTAAAACGATGCTTAGGTGAGAATGGTTGCGAGGAGATAGTGGAAGGGGATGCGGGGAAGGTCATTTGTAAGGAAGCAGAAAGGTGAGGCTCTGGCTGTGATATCGGCTCTAGGGGAAGAGGACTTGTTTCAATAGGTTTTTTCTGTCGCGATTATTGTTTTGTGGCAACAAATTAACACAACCTTAACTTCTGCTGACAGATTTTCATTCTTAGTGATCACTAGTGTGTTGCAAGGGAGTGTTGGCGAGTACTGTTCTCATTGTAAAACGCGCAATATAATTGTTTCCGGGAAAGGTACATCTAATGCGAGGATTTGAAATTAATGTAAGCTTACTGCTAAGTTAGCAGTTTGAGTGTTGATTTTAGCTGTTTTGGTTTTTGCTTTTGCAGAAGCCGTGAGAGCATAGCTGTTTAGTGAGATTGGAAGAAGTGTATAGTCAGATTATGTAATACTGGTGATTTGTATTGATAATTTATGATAGCCTTGATTGGTAATTGCATATTTCCTGTTATGCCCTTAGATTGTATTGTCATGGACTGGCCTGTTTATCGTTGTATTTAAAATTTGAAATTGGTGTAAAGTTATGTACAGTTCTTTGTTTATTTAAGCTTTTGATGATTATAGCTTGCTTCTTTTTGGTTCGGACCTAGATTAATTAGTTGGTTCTTTTGAGTTCTAATCTGGTCATTTGTGATATTTTATATGCTAATAATATGAGCGAGTACAAGTTGCTTAGTTCAATTTTGTAACTATATATTCGGTAAGCTTTTTTTTAGAGTGTTTGGAAAAATTTCTTCAAGTATATAGCATAGTGGGTTCAATTTTGACAAAATTCAATGAATTTTTTAAAAGTGGTTGTAAGTGTAGCATTTTCATGTTATAGTTTATTGAAATGTAAGTTTAAATAGAAATGACACATTAAAATACTAATCAGACTTTATTATCGTTTTTCTACTTACATATTCAATATATGTGTTTGGTTTCCTTCGTAAAATATGATAATTTAATTTCTTAGGAATTTATGTTTTGTGTTCTTGTTTTGTTTATACAAATATAAGCATTAGGTGAGCTTCCTAACGATGACACAAACCAATTTAATAAATTCGAGGAAATTATACTTTATCGCAATCATTTTCCTAGGATTAATATATGCAACTAACGAGAACTGAATTTAACTCATTGATTTTTTTTGATTTTGATAACGTACGGTTTACTATATAAAGTGAATTACTCGTAGCTGCTAGAGTTTAAAAGCTACTCGTAACCTCGTACAGGTATAAAAATATTTTGATTATGGAAAATTTAATACAGTTTTGAACGTTCATTTTTGTTTCTGCAATCCAATTTTCCGCCATATCTTCTCCCTCTCTCACTTGATAAAATTTGAAAATTATTCAAAACAATTTGAAGGTAGATATTTAAGAAGCAGGAATCGAATTTTGGCGATTATTACGAATCGTCAGAATCACGCAGGTGCCGATTTTCTCAACCCTAGCTTATAATAATTTTTCGCGTTTGATTTTGCTTCTCGTTTTCTCTGATACATTATCAGTAAATTGCTCAAATCTCCGCTTGAATATGTTCCTGATTGTTTATGTAACGTTTTTTTACTTGTCAGATTTTGGAGTAGAAGTGCGTTTTTTGATAGATATTCGTAGAGTAGAATTTGGCGGAAAACTTTTCAAAATCGTTTGATTAATTTTATTGATGATATTCATCTCATGAGAACTTTAGATTTTTCATGTTCTTCATCAAAGCATGAAATGTAGATCAAATGCGATTTAGTTCACTGATAATGTAATATTTTTGATATACTGCTTTCTTACTGTATTACATTGTGAAATTCTCCTGTATTTGTGTACTGTTTGCGAATTTTATTTTAAGAAATCAGATTTATTATCAATTTGGCAATAATCTTCCAGACGATTATGTTAATGTTAACATGTTTCACTGTTTTTGTAATGCTGCTGAAATTACTTCCCTTCCTTAAGCTGATTGATTAGAAATGCGAGTTCTATAGGAGTTTCTTTTTACTTATCTAAAGTATGGTTGTGTTTTTCTGGAGGTGTTATTTAAAGTGTTCTGTAGACGTCAGTAAGGGAAAAAAATTGTTATATTGTTGAATATGATATAGTTGTATGAAGGATGCTATATTGGATATATTCTAATTTGTAATGGTTTATTATAGTGCACAATGGGTATTGTTAGAAGGATGTGGGCCATGAATGAGACACAACTAGGCCTTCGTTTTGATTTTCATTGAAGGAGTTAAGTGTTAGGCAGATGTAATAAATGGGAATGATTTCAATATTTTGTGAAAGAAAGGTATATGTAGTGTGTTTAGTAGATGATCGGGATTAAGAGGGAACACTTCATATTTTCATCTGCTTTAAAGCTAGGGAAGGGCTGGAGAATGTTATACGACTTCTTAGGAAGAGGAAGATGAGAAAGTCTTTTTGATGGTGCGGAGCTTTTTATATTGCTATACATGGTTTGGCAATAGTTAACTGCAAAATAAAAAAACCTACTATGGAGCCAACCTGTGTTGTATGCTTTTGTATGACGTTAAATGGGAGGATGAATTCTACCTTTATTTGAATGCTGCCTGGGATTCTAATTGGTTGACATATTAGAATTTTAGCATGTTCTTGATTTTTTGTGAAGTATTCACAGTTTGTAAAATTTATTGTTGTACTTGTTTGCAGTGTTGTAAGATGTGGTGGCTTCTTCTGTAATTTGATGTCTTAAGTGTTTAAATCGCTTTATTGCCTTGCACATGTGTGTTAAGATGACGTGGTTAAGAAATTGACAGTTGCCTCATTATTGATTTTGTTATCGAATTAACAAGCGTGCTTTAACAATAAGGGGAGTAGAATTCTTTTTGCTGGCTTGTTCCATGTGTAAAAATTGCGCAGGCTTAACAGGAAATGGCTGATTGTTTTTATTTAATCTAGTTTGTAATGTTTTTTAGTGTTATGCTTATCATTTTTTCAATTAACCATTTATTAGGTGAGGGCTTGAATGACCTAAAGTGTATTATTATGTTATATGATTGACATAGATAGTATTCCAATACAACTCTGTAATAGTTTTTTTGGAATGAATTTATGAGGTTGAACAATCCTAATGCGTTTTGGCGCGGGGTTTGTACAACTTCAGAAAACAATTTTTTGTGTGTTTACATGGCTTTGACAATACTTATCTTTCAACATTTTCAACATAAGACAATAATTATCAAGATGTCTTGTCTTGGTCTCACTCTTTTTTTTCCTCTTTATTTTCTTAATATGAAATGCAATTTGTTTAAACTTAAATGCTCAGGCAAACAAAGCATTCCATTATCAGAAATACTTTGTGAACGCCATATGATGCTCCTTGTAATAACAGAGGTTTGGAAACGCTGAGGAGGTGGGCACGACTCAGCCAAACATGTGAATCCACCACATATTCCGATTTCCATTTCTCATTCCGATTCATATTTGGCCTGTAACAATGTCCTAAATAAAAAACTCAATGATGCTTTTTACGCAATTGACTGGAGGTCTCTGTTCAGTAACTCTATCTTTTTACTTTTGCATTTGGGTAGTTTTTATGGTAATTGCATAGATGTTATTTGGACTCACTGTGTTACGACATCAGTACATGGATTGTTTTTCCTAGTTTTTGAAATTGAATTTCATGATGGTCTTATAGATTTCAAACTTCCTCATTTTTTCATAAGTTTCAAGCTAAAAAAGTATAGTTCTGCAACTTGAATAGTCTCGTTTATCCTCTTAGAACTTATCCTGCAGTTACTATATAAAACTTCCTATTATAAAGCAATTGTTTCCTTATATTGCATTTTCTTGTCCACTAGTTGTTTTGTTCAAGGGATAAGAGAATGCAATGGGGTTTGATGTAGATGATTCTTGAATCAACTAGTCCATATTCCTTTCCAGCTCTCTTTATTGTTGTCTCCTTTGGTCTTCTAGGCTTAACACCTGACTTGAATGCAGAGTTTTGTAGATAGTATTGGCTTTTTAATGTTGAATTCGGCATTAGGCGGATGCCAATAGGAGGCTAAATTATTACTTTCATCTCATTGCCTTTGGCTTTTTATACGTAGACGATATACATCTCTATACTAAGAAATACAAAAGAATCTAAGTATAACAATATTACCGATTGTGATTCTAGTATAAAATTATCAACTTCCAATATAGCTCTGATTTAATTTCCATCTTTAAAAACGTGGTTCAATGGTTGCAATAGATTGTGGATCGTTAGAAGACTGTGTTAGGTTGCTTTGGGAATATCCTTATTAAGTAATTTGAATGCAATAAAAGCTAGCTGCTAGCTTGAGAACATGGTTGGGCTAGTTCTACTACTTTCTTGTTATTATTTTTTATTCATTTTCTGTCTTAAAAATTTGTATATTAATATTATAAGGCTTCGATCATGTATTCTATTTCTATTTAGTATCTTTGAAAGTTCAGGTTTAATTAGGTAGCTTTATTAGAGGAAGTTGTTTTTAACAGTAGTTGTGCTAAGGTTGTTTCTTTTCAAGGCTATAATCATTTTTTTCAGAAATTTGTACACTAGTTTTAAAGATATGGTAGATCTATCTGCAGGATACATGTGAAAACTCATAAAGAAAGCTGACTAAGTGCTTTATTGTATCTCCTGTGAATGGCTGTAATGGAATGTGTGAAGTTCCATCGTTGAATTCGATATTGTAGAGATGTTGAGCATTGGATTCCACGTATTGGATTTGGCATTTTGTGTTGACATGAATACAAATCTAAGTTGTGAGGGAAAGAGTTACAAAGATAGTGTTGGTTACACTTAGAGAAAAGGAAATTACTTGAAGCAGATGAGGTCAACAAAAGTTTGGTAACTGATACACGGGGATTAATGCTTCGTTTTTGCCCCAAATTAACAGTGGTTTATGGACTTGGTGGTTCCACAAGCATGATATTGTGGTCATGGGATTGTATTGTATGGCTGGACTAGTAAATTGGTGATATCTGGTTGGTAGTTATTAGAGCATGGCAGCAAAAACTGTAACTAAAATTAACATAAAATCATCAAATTTGTTTAATCTTGCTTGTCTATTTGTTTAATATTTAATTTGGAAATTTAATGAACAAATTTTTTTGTTGGTTAGTAATTTTCGGCTCTTCCATGGTTTACCTCTTTGGATTTAAGTCATGATGCTAAGTCAGCCTGGGATTACAGAGCAGTTTTCATGGAGAGGACTGTTCAGGAAAAAGAAGCTTCAGCTAAATATTCGGAAATTACAGGACTTTTTACTGTATTTTTATTTTCAGTAGACTTCTTTATCTTTTGTCTTGAAGGTTGGACGTAGTTATTATTTCATGAGCATACAGCTTTTCCTGTGAATCTTGGTTAGCCCTGGAACCAAATCTTGGAGATATTTCATTCTCTCGCTTATTTTTCCCTCCTTACCTGCAAATTTACATGATTAATATGAGTTTTACTCCTTCAATTTTGGTTGTAAGATTTTGAAGTTTAGCTTGGAATGTATACGTTTGCTTACTCTTTCCAGCTAACTGTGGCTATCAGTGCTGCCAGCTCGCTGAATGAATGTAATCAAGTGCTTTTGGACCTCGGAGGCCTTTGAATTATGCTTAGATGTGCACTCCTGAAACGTTTCTTTGATTTTTCATGTCATTATTCTGCTTTGCTCTTTGTTGGTTACTCTGGCTGCTGTTGTGTTTCGATTGTTGCTATGTTGTTCTGTGATTTTTGATTCTTCCTCTTCAGCAGATCCTTTGCCTCTTCTTTATTTGCTATCTTCTTCTGCATGTACTGGTTGCTGTTGTTTTTGAAGGTTTCAATCACGGGTAAATTTTACTGATTTTCTTCTAATTTGTTGAATTCTTTTTTGAATCAAGGTTTTGGGCAAACTTGTGTATTTTAAATGTGGGATCAAATTAAAAGATAAAGAAAAGGGGACCATTAAAACCCGTTTGGTAACTAGGTTTCTTTCTGCTTTCTCTTCTTAGAAATCAGCTTCTGGTCTGCTGGCACTGCTTGCACAGACGGTGGGCAGTGTTGTTCTTGAATGCTGTGGATTCATCTCATAGCTTGCGTGTTCTGGGATTTTGTCCACGCAGACTCAACATCCAACTTCCCATTGGTTGTTATGCGCTTTTTGGCATTCCAATCATCATCGTATCAATCGGATCACTCTTCATGGGTCTGTTAGGAACTCATTTAGTGTCGGGCCGTATTAATGTTTAGGAGCCTGAATAATCTTGTGCTTTAGCGAACAAGAAAGAGAGAGGCTGTCGTTGAAACGTCATTTCTTTGTGGTTAGTTGCTGATGATTGTGTGGTGGCCTGTGGTAGGATTGTCCTGTTGCATTGAAACATCCTTGTTTTCAAAACATCATACTCATGCTTTAACTCCGGGACGAAATTAACTGTGTGTGTTCGGCGCAGTGGGCATCTCGAAAAGTTCTTAATATTCATTGCCTTATTTAAAAACAGGTATTGTAATGAAAGATAAAAAATTTGGGAAAATAATGATTGGCTTTGTTGTTGTTATGAAGGTCTTAATTATACAGTATGTATGCCTAAACAGTTTGTTTGTTCTTTTGCTTTTATGAAGGTGGGGAAAGAGAAGTTGGGTGTTGTAAAGGATTAGGCAGGGCTTCTGTAATGCTTTGGGTACCATAAACGAGTTCTCATCGAACAACAGGGTAACTACACTATGTTTTTTCCTTTGTTTTTTGATTCAGTTCAATTTGTGGTTGAATGGGGTGAGAAATGTGAGGGAGATTG